>CAXHSM010000349.1:6768821-6833821 GCA_964019185.1 Maratus speculifer | reverse complement strand
TGTCATAACTTATGTTGATAATTCTCCAAATAATTATGTAATTATATGTAAATCTTATTATCATCAACTGCTTAAATCTAGTATATCAATTAATAATACATTCCAAAAAAACTAATGATAACATAATTGTAAACAATCGTAAAATTAATTAAAGGCTTTTATAAATTATTAGACATTAACTCAACTAACTTTAAATATCCTTATCTAGTTCTTATACCCAAATTTCATAAGAATCCTGTTAAATTTGTGAGGGAGTGACCTTTGTGATAAAGGCACTCTAACATTTTTGTGAGATCGTGACGTCAATGATTTAACATGTGTAGCGTGGAAGCGACATCTATCCTCTCTTTTACTTTAACTTTCTAGAGCGTGTGTGTCTTCCTCGGTTCTACAGTTATGTCGCGGTTAGAAGCAATATGCAAATTTATAGTATCTCAGTTTGCAGCATAGAAAAGCTTTGAGTGTGTGTGTAGTGGCGCAAGCCAGCTAGGGTGTGTGTAGCGGCGCAAGCCAGCTAGGGTGTGTGTAGCGGCGCAAGCCAGCTAGGGTGTGTGTAGCGGCGCAAGCCAGCTAGTGTATGTAGCGGCGCAAGCCAGCTAGGTGGTGAATTGGATTGAGCTAGTTATTAGCCGCCAGTGAATTTGCGAGGAGTTTCGAAGTGAGAAAGCTAGCAGCGTTTGCCGACTGAGTTTATTTAGGGTAGAGCTATTCAAGGAGATTGCCGTTGGTAAGAGATGATTTAGTTACGTTGAGTGTTTTAGACAATAAAGAGTGTGTTACAGCCACGGGCTGTCTAATAAAGCTTTTATCTAACAGTTTAGCTGAAGTCTAAGTGGGGAGTTGGTTGGAAGTGCCCTGACTGAGTCTAGTACCGGAGCTGTGAGTATATTTACGAGTTTAATCTTTTAGTATTGTGACCAGTTATCGAAATTAACGAACTGAAAGCTCCACTTCCCCTGAGCCCTAACAGTTTAAATAAACTGGTTTTAACTTATATCTCGAGTTATGTCTGCATTTAACCACCCTCGCGTCACAAATGACACCCAGTACGTGCATCCTTCCGTTACAAATTTAGAACAGTTATACAGTTAGTTGCAATACTTATAATAATGCTGCTAACAAACTTCTATTAACAATTCTTAATCAAATATATAAAATTACTAAAACCAGTGATAATACACATTGTAAAAAAAATAGTTAGGAACTGGTCAATATTATAAAAAATCTTAAATGTATAAAAAATGTAACTACTTATGACTTCAAAGATCTTTTCAATAATATCGATTTATTAGATTTACATGATACCATAAATGATATTTTTAAAAAATATCAACATGATTTGGATCTATCAACGAACATTGATACTGAATATTTTCTTACTTTAAGGGTGTATTACGATCAAAACCCGCTTATTTTCAGATTTAAGTGAATTTGTGCCCTCAAATGAACCAAACTTTCAAGACATCTTTTTTAGAAACTACATTATGTGCCGTGTTGATCGATTTTTTGGTAAACCCAGAAAACATTGCAAAAAAATGCACTCAAAGTTGCCAGTTTGAACAGGCATTTCCAAACCTGGAGATCTGGGAGCGAAAAAATGATGGAAATGAGAAAATAATTATTTATAAATATAATTCTAATTAATTCAGCGAAAAATGACACTGTCAGGTTCTGAGACCACCTCTGCTAAAGATTGGAATTTCCGCTATTTCTCTATCTTAATATTTTGTATTGTCCTGGATGTGTACTAGAATTTTCAAGGTGACATTCTTTCTTTGTTGAAGGGAGAATTGACAGGTAATCCTGTACAGGTGATGTTTGGAGAAAGAGGAGATTGCTGAGAGGCGTGTTCATCCGTCAGTGAGGTATGTGGATGATGAGCAGACAAGCAACATGTCACTAATCAAGAAAGGAATGTGGAATATGTCCAATGGATAAGCTCCGAAGGGAGTTGACATTGGGGAAACACAGTGATTTGAGAAGAGCAAGTCTTGTCTCAGATTGGAATAGTTGGTATCTGGGGTTCGTACCTAGAGAGTAGTGTAGGATCGAGGTCCTTGTGCGTAGTGTTTTGGGCCGGATATCGTAGGCCGAGTATCCATGCGTTGGGAGATTTGAAGTTGATCTCCGATAAAGTGAATCTAACGTGTATTGAGTGTGAGGTGGAAAGTGTAATTGGAATAGTACACAGACAACCTTTACTGTATATAATTTAATGTTGAACCGGATCACCTATATCCGAGTTGTAATTGTATATATTTGTAAATAGCGTATTTAGTGTGTACCTATATTCTTAATAAACTGATAATTCAGTTAATTGACAGCGTCGGCGTTCATTCACACAATCCTCACAGTGGGTGACCGATATCACCTAGTAATATCGGTGGTGGCAGCTATAACTACCACGGACTTTCTTCAAAGTTGTGCGGGCTGAGAGGAACGTCCGACAGACACCACACGGCATCTTAAAGATCACTCCCAAAATCGCCCCAGCACGTTTCATGTTTCTACTTTTAATCCTCTCATGCATAAATTATTTTGCATTATTTTGCATTATTGACTAAAAATCATTTTTTGAGATAAATGAAAACCCTTATAAAATAATTTTATTATTGCACTATATGCTAGCGATCTCTATAAATGAATGCTCAAAAGTTTTTTGCTTAATAATGCAATAATTATCTGTCCTCATATGAGGCCCGTATGCATGAGAGGGTTATAAATGAGTCTGGAAATGTATCGCAAAATTTCGAGCTGTAGAAAATGGAAAATCATTTTTTCGAATACACCCTTAAGGGAAAGATTCCTGTCCTACACTCTGATTGAAGTTGAACCCCAAAACTCATTAACATCAAACACGCCGAATGCGGAAGTAAAGCGCGCCGACCGCCAACCGCAAAAAGTATTACAGTCTGAGTGCAGCCGGCTGTCTGACACGTGCCCAGAAAAATGTTTCCAATTCAAACTTTCACATTCGCGCGTATTCTTCTCAAAATCGTCTTCCAACACCCACCCACCCCCCCCCCTCCTTCCATGTGGTATAAAAGATCCCCTATCGACCCCTCCCCTCCCCTCCCTATTCTATTAATAAGGGGGGGGGGTACCCTTTTGTCCGATTAAGAAAAAGAAGGTGCTCTGCCTGCACTCCGGTTATCGACCCCCCGCCCCCGCCGCCTTCCATTCCGGAAAAATCGGAATCGATGCCAGGGATGCTTTCCCCTCCCCCTCCCCCACGTGTCGCATCCTTTTGGTGTGTTCTGTATCGATCATTAAAACAGTTCCCGTGATGAAGCGCGTCGTTGCCCGAAAAATTTGCAGAGCGCGCGCGTGTCATAACGAAACGGGGAAGACAGTTTAACGAGGGAAGGAGGGGGGATGCCAATGCACAAAATCAACCGACACGCTTTTACCTATTTTACAGGGTATTCATTTTAGTGATTTTTAGGGCTATTTACTACAAAAGATCCATATAACGCAAAATTAAACAAGTTAGAAATCGCACGTGAAGCGTAGCAAATGAGGTGCGTTCGTACGATAACGAAGTTTTAAAATATTGAGATCTTGCTGTTATAGTAGAGCGTACTTTGGATACAGTATAGTGGTCGAAATCTTTGTGTAAATATGCATGGAGTAATTTTTATTATACTTCATTAAATATGATAATAAATAAATAAAAAAAAACTACTATTATAAACCAGGCCTGTCCGTTTTAAATTTCAAACGATTAAAATGCATTTGAAACTTTTTTCCCCATTGACCGTAATCTAACGGAATCCTTTTGATTCTCCCTGTAATGGATCTATCCATCCGATTTTCATAAAATTTGAAATGACTCGACAAAATTATGTAATAATTATGTATTTTAAATTTCAAACGATTCGGTTTTGTAGTTTTTACGTTGTTATATGCGGACAGACGGACGGACTGAGCGACAACAATAGGTGCTACGTATTTACATAATTAGGAACGCACCTAAAAACGTAAGGTTGTACGTTATATAGAATCTTGCGTTATATGCATCACATTTCACGCATCAGTAAAATTACATATTAAATGTCGAAAAATATTGTAATAAATATCAAAATATATTAGAGAATCTATATACTGTATTCGGGATGATTTGGTCCATTTGCAATCCCCGCCGAGATATTAACCATATCAATGGTTTTAACGAGTTTGAAGACGATTTCTGCATAATTGCGATGTTCCTACGATCATATAATGAAACATTTGCATTTTTAATCGTATATGTATTTCTGTAATTTTTTACTTGTATGTCTGATGAGTTATAGCATATTTTTCAGTTTTTATATATCAAAGTAGTGCTCGCGATAGGATACGTATAGCAGCTATACGTTTAAACGATATACGTATATCCGTATAATACGTTTTTCTGCTATACGGATACTTTAAAATATACGTTTAAACGTATCCGGATACGTATAATGCGTAACAGTTAAACGTATATTTTAGAATACGTATATTTAATGTATATGTATTTTCCACGTATCGTATCTAATTTAAATATTGGATTTCATCAGTCTTATGTCACTGAATGAAGAATAATTTGGAAATCGGTGGCGTTACGACAGGAATCGGTATAGTATGTCTTATATATACAAGATCAAGCAATGAAAAGCGTATATTTTTTTAAACAGTTTGCAAAAATTTCACAAAATATCAGACTTCTGATTGGCCAATCTCGTTTCACTAACAGTGAAATATCTATTTTCAAAATAGCGAGTTATTACCGTGAATTGCAAAAGTATTTTGCAACATTGTACTTTGAATTTATTTAGATTTTTTTTGTTCATCTCAAGGTAATGAGCTCAGATACCCCGTTATTTTACATCTTGTGTAGGTAATGTACACAAATTGTATCCATTGTAAATAACCAGCAAAATTAAACACTTTTTGAGGAAAGAATGAGAGTATAAATGTTTCAGATTTATTGTGAATTCTTGTTAAATTTAGTTTTTTCTTTTTATTTATTTAAAAATTCTTTATTCACTTATTGTTTTACATTCAAGATTTCACCCGAGCGTAAATGCTATTCTTTTCATGGAGCTAATATTTTCTGACTCTGTTAATGTATAATGAAATTTCATTTTTTTAATCTTGACATTCTCACCAAAACATACATCGAATCACTTTATATCAAGCATTAACTGAATCTGTAGTTTGATGAAAATTTGTGCATTAATTCCAGAGATAGAGGTATTGCAGAAATCGTAAATAAAATACAGCAAACTAGAGCCACCTGCTGAACGATTTACATACAAAACTAGTCAGCAGCAATTTCTACCAGGGACTACTTGAATATATAGGGGAGACTGGGATGCATGTGAACAGTTCACATAAACATAGCTTTTTGTCATAAATGGGTTAATTTCTATAAGCAAAACTACTCTATATAGTAAACTTTTTTTACGCATGATATTTTAAAAAAATTAACTTTACAGTTCTTCTTACTTTTCTTAATAGTTTATTGAATTAAAAAAATGTTCATATGTGCCCCAACGAAAGAGCAGTTGTAAACACATAAGGAAAGCATCTGAACACAAGGAAAAAATTTTTTTGACATGTTTTTATTATCTTTTTCATATGTTACCTTAATCATTAGTTGTATTATTTATTAAATTCACCATAAAGAAAAATATATGTATATTTATTTAGTTTCTGAGTTATATATTTAAGCAAAATATTGTAAAATAAAAATAAGTAGATTGGGGGGACTTAGATAATTGATAAAATATTGTTGCAATATAACAAAAAAATAAAGAAGTAAACTTGAGAAAATAATTAAAGAATTTAAATTTTGCTTAGGGATTTTTGTTTGAGGGAGATTTTAGGGAGGGGGCATTTGGATAATATTTATAGGAAAACTACCAAAAGGCGAAATATTCCCATTTCTACCTATATATGCCTTATTTGCCTGTAAATTAAGGATAAAAAATTGTTTTACATTTATAAGCTTCCTCCAAATTTAATTTCTTTTGCTTTTAAAAGAAAGGGGGGAGTCAATAATGGAGATTTCACGGTAGTTATAAATTTTTAAATTTTATTTTCTTAATATATATATATCTATTTTCAAAACGCCAACTAAAATAGCTGTTTTAGAAATGGAAGTAAAATAATACTACAAGTTTGCAACAAATGAAACAGAAAAATTTGCAAAGTTGTTAAACGTAATATTTTTTGCATTAATAATGCATAAAGAATAGTATTGAAAACTGTTAAATAAAATAATATATAGCATTTATTGCAATTTAGAAAACATGAAATTTATTTAAATTACAATTAAACGTAAAGAGCTTGTTGCTTTTTATGTATTTGCTGACAGTTGTGTTTCTAGAAGTTTCTATTACACAAAATCAACTTTATATAATAGAAATGTCTTCTATATCTATAAAAATATAGATAATGGAGATGGCATTTTTTTCACGAAGTTAACTAAAAGGAATAGAATCACTGAATGATTATTGGGCAATTTAATGACATATTCAGATCTGCCCCAACTAAACTCTTCATAAGTGTCCGACATTCCCACAAGAGTTAAAATGACAAATTATTAGCATTTCTCAATTTTAAAAATAAAAAATATCATAAGTATTTATTAGTATCCATAGTATATGTTAAATAAAGAAAAATAAATAAATAAATAAAATTATTCTTTTATCAAGCTGGAGATTTTACTTTTAAGTACAGTAAGCAGTATTTTGGCTCCTGGGGACAAACAAAATGTCGAAGAGTTTCAAAAAAGTTTTCCATATGTCTATAGGTGCTCCCATCTTTGATAATTTTTTGAAATAAAAAAACATATAATAACTAGTGAAAAATGGCAATGTTTCTCATATGCCCCATTTTCACATGTGCCCTAGTCTCTCCTATATATGTTACTTAATTCTGTGTATTAGGCCTTGAGATAGAAAACCCACAAAATCCATGTCACATACAGACAAACAAAGTCACAGACTCATAAACTGACAGGCAGATATTTTGTAAGAAGTGTTTTTCGGACTGTCTTACCCTTAAAACGTGTAAACCCGTCGAAAGTATTTCCGAATCCAATACTTTCTTCTTCTAAAGATACAAGAAAATATAAAAAACTAAGTACTGCGTCGCAAAATTTTCCAAAGATTAGTTTGATTCTACCCACAACCAATGTAAGACGTTTTATAATAAATAACTTAGTTTTTTTGGGGAAAAAAACCAAAATCTAAACTGAGGAAGTATTCAGATTTTTTTTTAAGTACCTGCATAACAAGTAGTAGTTAAGTAAACACATCCTAGTTCTTTGAACAAAGAATGGCGATGGGGATACTCTACCGGATATTTCTCAATGTCTCTAATCCGCAAAAAAATATTGAAACATCAAATTTCATACATTGAATGAAAAACGTTTAAACGTTTATACGTTTAACCGCTTGGGTAAAATACGTATATACGATGTACCGTATATGCTGTTTCGTGTAATACGTATAACTGCCGATGCCGAATTATACGTATAGCAAATACGTATTTCGTATAATACGTATTATACGTATCATCGTATAAACGTATAATTGGGAGCTCTATATCAGAGACACATTTTAAAAGAATTTTTATATATTGAATTCAAGTTTTATTTTGTTTTATTTTATTTTTTATTTATTTATTTATTTATTTTTTTTTTTACTTACCCATCATACGTAGTATAGGGTAAGTCTTTTATTATATAGATGATATAAAAAAGTTAATCAGTGTGCAGTGTTGAATTCAGATATTTTTCTCCGGGAGTGATTTCTGTGGTTCCGAGGGGGGAGGGGGGGGGATTGTGCTTTTTACTTGCCCATCATACGTAGTATAGGGTAAGTATTGCAATCGTTTTGAAACATCGAAAAAAATTTTTTGACGGATTTACACGTTTTTGACACTGGAGATTTTGAAAAACATATTTTTAGAAAAAAAAAAAAAATTGCCGTCCGTCTGTCTGTCTATCTGTTTGTCTGTAAACGCTCTAACTCCCGAACGAATTGAGATAGAGACTTGAAATTTTGTACTTACTTAGTATGTAAGAATGGGACGAAGCCTATTGAATATCAGTAACCTCGATGATCCGGAACTATTTTTTTCGGACTCTCGTTCTGGTGAAAGGTATATAAAATTTTTCGAAATTTTTTATTTTAAGGAGTGATCGTAAAAGGCAATAAAATAACACAAATTTTGCATAAAGAACGAAGTCGATCGAATTATGAGTTGCCGAGATATCTGTAATCCTGTTTTCCACATTTTTCGATTTTTCATGACCCTGTATTTCATTCAAATTTCAATTCAAAGATATATTTTAATTGGAAATGAGACGCTTCATCCGACGCAATAAACTGTTAGTTAATAAGATTATTATTTTTGGAGTTATAAGGATGTTTCTTTTTCGCAATTCAGTACTACTTGAGTAGGTAGACATGTTGTATAATTTATCGAAAGAGATTCGTCAACAACTTATTAATACAGCATTACTATGCACAATAAAAATATAAATACGCGTTTAAATTTTGTTTTGGAATTGCAATCTATTTTATAAATAGTTTTCAAATGTATTATTTTCATAATATATGCATATATATGATGGGTAAGTATTACGGTGGCCCCCAACGACTAGTTTTATTTTATTTTTTTGTGTGTATGTGATGGCCAACCACATTATTTGTAAACAAAACCACATGATAAAACTTCCCAGAATTGTTTCCAAAAATTTAAATTTAAAATTTATCAAAAAAGTGGAGTTATTTAAAATCGTTATAACTCGCAATATTATTTGTGGAATTTCATTTTTTTTTTTCTTTCAGTAAACAGAAATATATAAGTTTTAATTTTGATTCAGAGTTTTTAAAAATATTTATTTTACACACTTTAACCGTTTTAACGAGGGAAGGGGTGGAGATGAAAATGCGCAAAATCGACCGACTTGCTTTTATTCTTTTTAATTTTCCTTGTATACGACATTCGTTGTAATGAGGGGGTATTTAAAATTTAAAAATATATATGTTACAATTTATCAAATATATAAGTAAAATATTACACGATTACCCATCCAATTAAAAACTGCAAACTTTTTACCACCTTATCAATGCAATATCATCCAACTGAACGAAAATTGCACGTCAATCGCAGCAAATGAGGTGCGTTCGTACTATAACGAATACTTTAAATTTTCACATCTTAATGCTATAGTATACAGTACAACAGTATCTTTTGTATGTCCCTGTCAATACAATCTGATTTCTATCACACTGTAAGTTGTAGTGAACCTCAGCAACGTACATCCCCCTTTTTAGCTCACAGGCTTCATAGCCTGAGAGCTTATGTGCCCGCCCGTTCTGTATGCATGTTCGTACGTGCGTAACACGATAACTCATGATAAAAATATCCGATCCGCATGAAATTTGTATATGGATTTTCGCTTCCCTGATTACTTTTTGGAGTTCATTCGATATGTATAACGGGGAGAAGGGGGGGTCATGCCTCTCCCTAGAGGTCTGCATGGGCCCGGGTCGGGCCGACAAACAACATAAACGGGCCAGGCCGGCAAAAAAATTGAACGGGCCCTACGGGCCGGGTCGATAAAAAAATTTTCGGGCCTGCCGGCCCGTTCGCAATATTTCAGCAGATACAATAAAATATGAGCTATTTTCAACGAAATGGTTTTAACGAGAATAAGTATAAATGTGCGTCACGAGCCATAGTAGTTTGACAGCGTTAGTATAAAAATGTACAGTGTGGAGATCGGCATCGGACAGTTACATTGTGTGTAACCCGTTTTAATATTTTTTTAGCTGGCTCATCCGAGGGCCGAGATCAAGCTTGCATTATTTTTCTACTTGTAGACTATAGCCGGACCGGAGCTAGACTTAATTGTTCTCAAGATCTGTAGGGCGGACAACATGATTTGTAAAATTATTAACAGCGATAAAGAACTTATGTCAGCTTAATCTTTGGATATATACTTCTTGATGGTTTTTAAATTAATTTTTCAATAATGCGAAAGTTTGGCATATTTTCTGGTTAATTTTAATTTGTAAAAGTATAAAAGTGATAAGCCTGACTATTGAAGGGATTTGAAATCGAATAGAGTTTTTCATTTTTGGTAAATAAAATACTTGTGTAACCTTGTTGAGGTATATAATAGTTTCTCAAAAGATTGCAGGTTTTTCTCCCTTCCCATGCTAACACTTCCGGAAATTCTATTCAAAACGCTAACTATGACAGTATTTTATTTACTTTGCAGTATTCTTAAATTGCTTGTATCAAAAAATGGATAACCCCATTCGATTATATAGTTTCTGAATAAAGATACCTGCTAAACTTA
Organism: Maratus speculifer; assembly: GCA_964019185.1. Classification (NCBI taxonomy): domain Eukaryota; kingdom Metazoa; phylum Arthropoda; class Arachnida; order Araneae; family Salticidae; genus Maratus; species Maratus speculifer. Next base: position 6,823,473 of record CAXHSM010000349.1, on the reverse strand, counting down.
TGCGTTTCTGAGAAAAAAAAAAATGAATTTAAAAATATATCAGAAAGGAGCTTCTTTGAATTTAAGAATGAATTTGGATTTAAAATCTTTAATAAAATGATATAGAAATATTTTTATAAATCTTCTTTTATTAAATAGCTTCAAAAATTACGATGTTTTTAACTTTCTTTCTTTTTTCTTTTATTCTAAGCCATATTAATTTTTTAATAAATCTTTATTCGAATGTTGAAAGCCTAAATATCTAAGTAATCATTAATGCTGTTAATGTGTATTTCCAGTAAAATATACTGTAAAATCATTCCATAGATATGTATGCAGTATTCTTTTAAAAAATCTTAATTATATGATAAAAATCTGAATTGTTTAGAAATCGTAGAAAATGTAACGGGCCGGGCCTAGTTTCACTGATTTTTATACGGGCCGGGCCTAAAATATAAAAATTTAAACGGGCCGGGCCTGGCCCGGGCCGAAATAATTCTCTTACGGGCCGGGTCGTGCCCGGGCCTGGAAAATCCGGCCCGTGCAGACCTCTACCCCTCCCTTTAATTGATATAAATGGGTTTTCATGCAGAATTATCAGTTTTCATACACAATTGTAAGTTTTAGATATAGGATCATTGTGATTATTGGGCGCCTCCGTAATTGGTATTAGCTGTTTATTGGATAAGTATATTCAGGGGAAACGGGGGTTCTTATGCTCCTCCCTTTAATTTATAATAAATGGGTTTTTCGTGCAGAATTATCAGATTTCGTTCAGATCTTTGAATAGTTTTGGAAGTTTAATGGTTAAGTATAAAAGAGGGGGATAACTCCTCTTAAATTATATAAATGGGTTTTTATTAAGAATTTTCCAATTTGCTCTGAATTTTGGATATGGATTTTTTATATGATAAAGTATGTCCCTGATTAGTTTAGGGAGTTCAATAATTAAGTATATAAGGGGAAAGGAGAGTTGTTTCCCCTCCTTTATTTTTATTTTTATTTATTTATTTATTTTATTTTTTTTTTTTCCGAACGGAATTAACTCTTGAAAGGCTGTAATGTACAATTAGTATGCGTAGCCTGTGAGCTCAATGCCATCAGTTTAACTGGGCAATATTCTTTTTATTAAAATGTGAAATCGTTTAATCGCTCACCAAAGAGTCCTGGTATACGACATTGGTTAAAATGATTTTTAGGGTTATTTTAAAATTAAAAAATGTAGCAATTTATCAGACAAACAAGTAAAAAATTATTGGGTTTTGGACACAACGTAAAAATACATGGTTTAAACCGTACTGTCTAAAACTGTCCAAAACTATATTTTGTAGTAAAATTGTATTCATAAGAACAATGCTAAAAGTTTAAAAAAAAATCGCAGAAAGATTACAATACAAAAATACCAATTTAGTTTTAACAACCTAATTACCCTACGTTATACTACCTATCAATTTAGTAGTAACAATCTAATTACCATACGTAACAAAATAATTACATTGAAAATATATTAAATTTAATTATGTTTATGTATAATAATTTTAATGTTATTCATTTAAGTAATAGACGATTTTATGAAGAATTCATTCTGATTCTGTTACTGAAAATCCCAAGAGTTGTTACTGAAAATAATTGATAAGCAAGTAAGAAAAATCATGCATTAAGCATAAATTATGAAGTACTTTCCAACACTTCTTGAAATCTTTAACAAAACTTCATTATCCAGGGAAATGACGTATTATTATTGTTCATATCCAAATATGTATTCCAATACTTTTGAAAAGTCCTGTATTTGATCTGTCGGTTATACCATTATATTTAGACTATATAATGGTAAAATTTAGTTTAGAAAGAAAAGGCCTAACTGGTTGAAATTTTCCTTTCACCAATTTATACTAATAGATGGAAACATACTTGGATCCTTTTGTTTAGCCCTTGGATCCTTTTGTAAAATACAAAGTACCTTTAATACATTAAAGTATTTTGCTAAAGTTTAGTTTAAAAATAAATTCTCTTTGAACTACTTAAATCAAATTTCTTGAAATTATCATCCAAAGGCGACCCTGTATCCAGTTCTTTGCGTGACCCTGTGTATCATTTTATCTACATTCTACAAATATTTCATAGTAAACTAAATGCAGTTCATCGTAAAAAAGGCACAACATATTTTAAAACGACCTTTAAGTAAATTACGCTCATGCTCAGTAACCTTTCCGAGATCTTTTGTGTAACCCTGTATATCTAAATGGTGTAACAATTAGCATTTATATAAACCATATAATATGCATACATCTAGTTGAACTTAAAAGCGTATATCATAGTGAAAGATGCATTTCATCCATCTAACAGCCATTTTCCATAATATACTTGACTTCGGATAGAATATACTATTTCTAATCTTTTGTGTGTCCCTGTAAATGCTATGCACTAGTATTATGCATGAAATAATTCGTATTAATCCTCAGCTTTGATTATATATGAAATCGTTTACCATAATTAAAATATGTCGCAGGCATTCCCCTCCCTTTATTATTCTATATTGGAATTGTATGATCCTGTAAATGAATAATAACTATTCTTTTCGCTGCATACTTTACAAAATGCATATTTTAGTGCACTTTGTTGATGCATATAAATTTGAATATGTTTGACAGGGTGTAACATCTTTAAAATTCATTTGAAACGATTTTTCCCCATAGGCCGTAATGTAATGGAAAACTTTTGACTGTCCCTGTAATCTTGGTAGAACCTTCATTTTCAATGGGGTTCGTGCTCGGGTATAAATGTCATTAACGTCCCAAAATTTCACGACAATCCGAGTATATTTACGAGAGTTAGAGCGCGGCCAAGACAAACCGAATGCATAAGCACTTTTCAACTTTGTTGGAAAGTGCTAATGAAGTTCAGGTTCAGCTTACTGCTGGCAACTATGTATAATGCATATTAAGAAATAAACAAAAATAATTGATAGTTAAGAGCCCACAATAGTCACAGGAAAATTACAGAAAAAGACCCGGATGACCATGTAAAGTCTATGGGAGCGTTCTTTTCTAATATCTCGTTCAAATTTTAATATTTTGACATGATTTTTTTTGCATAAAATAGTTCAGGACGATCCACAACCGGGCTAGTTTTCACTTTTTCGATTTTGGTTATATATTTTTTATATTATGATAGTTTCAGTTTCAAAACCGGTTTAAACCGGTTTTGAAAATTAAAGTAATTTTTTAAAAAAAATCTAAAACCAAAATCGAAAAAGTAAAAACTAGCCCGGTTGTGGATCGTCCTGAACTATTTTATGCAAAAAAAAATCATGTCAAAATATTAAAATTTGAACGAGATAATAGAAAAGAACGCTCCCATAGACTTTACATGGTCATCCGGGTCTTTTTCTGTAATTTTCCTGTGACTATTGTGGGCTCTTAAGACACTGTGGTTTACTATACGAGTAACAGACTTCCTAAAACAGTGTACAATGGTGTCCATTGTCCACTGTTTAGCAAATTTATAAATAAAAATTCTGAGCTTGTCTCAATACTAACATAAAAACAAGTTGGAAATTGCACGTGAAGCGTAGCAAATGAGGTGCGTTCGTACGCATAATGAATTTTTTTTAAATATCACTCTCATATTTCAATTTCATAAAATTGTAAATAGTTAATTACAATTAAAATGCGCAACAAACAATGCTCTCTCTATACTCATTATGTAATGGAATATTTTTGTTTGGCCTTATAAATCAATAACAAATGTTCTTTGCACAACAGATTATGCAAAATCGATATTAGAATATGTACTTTATGATGCATATCAATATTATTATGTTTGAATGAGTGTAGAATTATTAAAATGCATTTGAAACTTTTTTTTTTCCATTGACCGTAATGTAACGGAGTACTTTTGACTGTCCCTGTATTTGATCTATGCATCCTATTTTCAACAAAATTGAAATGACTTGACATAATTATATAATAAGTATGTAATTTAAATTTCAAACGATTAAAATGCATTTGAAACATTTTTCCCCATTGACCGTAATGTAACGGAATCCTTTTGATCGTCCCTGTAATTGATCTATCCATCCGATTTTCATAAAATTTGAAATGACTCGACAAAATTATGGTATAATTATGTATTTTAAATTTCAAAAGATTCAGTTGGGTCGTTTTTGCGTTGTTATATGCGGACAGACGGACAGATGGACAGACTGAACGACAACTATAGGTGCTACGTATTTTACATAATTACGAACGCACCTAATAATTGATTTTGTTTGATTATAATAAATTGTATTGTGAGAATTTCATATTTAATCACATGTTCAATAAGTGTGCAGTGTTTACATGTGGAATGTCGCTTTTATGTAGCTTTTGAACCGTAAAATCCCACATTGTCCTGTCCAAAAACTTCAATCCTTATACATACATGTGCGATTAAAAATGCAAACATTTTAGTCCCTGATCAGAACAGTGATATCCAAATCATCATCATCATATAAATCATCATATAACATGATACATGACATATGATTATAAAATACATACATTTATTATACTTACCCATCATACGTAGTATAGGGTAAGTATTGCAATCGTTTTGAAAATCGAAAATTTTTACTTTCTTCTATCTTTACAAGAAGAAAGTATTGGATTCATGAAAATTTTCGACTTCCGGTTTTCGACGGATTTATACGTTTTAGAAGGTCCTGAACACGTTTTGACTATTTTTAGAAAATGTCTGTCCGTGAGTCTGTCCGTCTGTCTGTCTGTATGTGACAAAAAATTTGTGGGCGCTCTATCTCAAGAACTAATGCTCGAAATTTCATAAAATTTTATATTCAGTTAGACCTTGATATGAATTAGTGACTATTGGTTTTTGGTGAAAATTGGCCAGCAGGTGGCGCTGCTATACTACGTTTTTCATGATTTTCATGATAGCTATATCTCAAGAACCAATGCACAGAATTTCACCAAACTTCAGATTCCGCGATACCTTGAGGTACATAGCCGCTGATAAGGTTTTGGTGTGAACTGCCCTATAGGTGGCGCTGCTATGCTACATTTTGCACGATTTTTGCGATAGCTATATCTCAAGAACTAATGCGGAGAACTTCAACAAATTTTAGATTTTGTTACACTAGAATGTATAACATAATTAAACGCTGATTACATTTTGGTATTAACCTTGCAACAGGTGGTGCAGCTATGCTGCATTTTGCACGATTTTTCCGATAGCTATATGTCAACAACCAACGCACAGAATTTCATCAAACTTCAGATTTTGTTACAAAATGACACATAACATAATTACACGATGATTACGTTTTGTTATAAATCCTTCAACTGATGGTGCTGCTGTGCTATATTTTACATGGTTTTTTTTTAAACTAGCTATATCTCAAGAACTGATGCACATAATTTCATCAAACTTCAGATTCTTTTACACCATAACATAATTAGACGCTTTTTTTCGTTTTGGCATAAATTATCCAAGATATGGTGTTGGTGTGCTACGTTTTGCAAATTTTTTGTTATAACTATATCTCAAGAACTAATGGGCGAAATTCCATCAAATTTCAGATTCTGTTAGGTCTTGACATAAATAGATGCTTATTAGGTTTTAGTATAAATTACCCAACATGAGGCACTACTAAGCTCATTTTCTCAGAATATTAATTAAATTTTGCGTTTTAGGCTTTTCGGATACCAGAATCTCATTAGGGTAGGTCAAAATGTTCGAGGAAATTCGATAGTGGGTAACTTTGGGGTCACCACGGTTTTTTTTTTAATTATTATTATTTATTTATTTTTTTTAAATTAAAATGTACTTATGAGATAGAAGAAAGTTTTGGGATTGACACATCCAACTAGTTTTTTGACGGATTTACACGTTTCAGATACTGGAGATTCCGTAAAACATTTTTAGAAAAAAAATTTTTGCCGTCCGTCTGTCTGTCTGTCTGTCTGTAACCGCTCTGTCTCCCGAACAAATTGAGATAGAGACTTGAAACTTTGTATGTGCTTAGTATCTAAGAATGGGGCGAAGCCCATTTAATATCAATAACCTCGACTATCCGGAACTGTTTTTTTCGGACTCTCAAAAAATTCGTTGTGATGAAAGGTATACAAAAATTTTCGAAATGTTTTATTTAAAAGAGTGGACGTAAAAGGCGATAAAAAAACACAAATTTTGCATAAAAAACGAAGTCGATCGGATTATTTGTTGTCGAGATATGTGTAACTCTGTTTTCCACATTCTTTGATTTTTCATGACCCTGTATTTCATTCAAATTTGAATTCAAAAATATATTTTAATTGCAAATGAGACGCTTAATCCGACACAGTAAATTTTTAGTTAATGATTATTATTTTTGGAGTTATAAGGATGTTTCTGTTACGCAATCCGGTACTACTCGAGTATTTTGGCGTTTTATATAATTTGTCGAAATCGGCTCATCAGCAATTCATAGATAGAGCATTACTATGTATATTAAAACTATTTAAATGCGCGTTTAAATTTTATTTTGGAATTGCGATGCATTTTATAAATAGTTTACATGCGTTTTATTTTCATATTTTATATTAATCATGTCCATGATGGGTAAGTATTACGGCGGTCCCCAAACGACTAGTTGTACATAAAAAATTATGTAAATGTAATTTGTAATGTAATATATGTGATGTAAAAATAAATGTAATTTTTTAAAAAATGACATAATGTATTCACCTGGTGATATGTATTATATTTTCAATATAACGAAATATTCGCATAAAAAAATATATATATATATATATATTGTCTTTTTACGTGGAAATCATGCTATAGAAAAATTATGGCAAAATATATATGTTACAAATTAAAAAATTTTTCCCACCAAAATTAACCTTATTCTATACTAGTAAATCTGCAGATCAGGAGCCTCAACGTCAGCTTTGCACATCATTTTTTTTAAAACACTTTGGGTAATATTCAACTTCCTGGAAACTGTAATTTAAAATTTTCAAATTACGTAATTATTTATAAGAATAAAATAAGAATAAGAAGTTTTCAGCCATCAAAAGCGTTAAATTGAAGATTTAGTTATGTTAGGGTAATCTGAAATTTTCATGATCTATTATTTTTGTTTTTTTATTATAACATAGTAGATTACTTCAGGGGTAGATCTTCACTTCGCACAAAATTTCCTTAACCCGGGTAAAATCTGTGCTTAAATGAGAAATTGTCGACTGACACCGGAATTCGCAAACGAATTTTTTAAATACTTTGAATTCCTTAATTTCAGCTTTTATTGTAAAAGAAAAATTTTACTAAAATATTACTGGTGCCGTTTGGAAGTTTGGAATTAAAATTAGGTATCCCAGACCGGGCACAGTGTGCCGGAAAGGGTTAGGCGATCTTGATTAAAGAATTGTGGATGTTGACAGTTATTTGTTATTTAGGAACTGTGTAATATGCCGTATTGGTTAGTTTTTTAATAAAGGTTAAATATATATACTTTTAAAGCTGTCAAAGTAGGCATTTCGCACAAATTTTTCCCAAAGCGATCATGATTTAAGAATTGTGGATGTATTCAAATAACAAATTGGTTATTTTATGACTCATTTTTAAATTCGATTTTGCTCTCAAAAGCATTCAATTGATAGTTTTTTGTTGTTGAAATGTGCACTCTTCGAAATCTACCTCCGCCTATAAGCCAAGCCGACAGGGATTTTTTATATTACTTCTATCTTTGAATCTTTAAGTCCAACGAATTAATCCCCCTCACACACCTTTCAACATTCCTCTCAAAATAGTGTCAATTGGATTGTTACACATATAAGAATGGGATCTATGGGGGTCATTTTTGAATGGGTGGTGAATTTGTAATTTTTGGGGGGCTAATTGCTAAAATTTGAACATTTTTTCGAAACATTTGAACATTTTTTTCCATTTTGAAATCAAAACAACCAAAAATTTTAGATTTCTTCATCTAAAATTAATGCATGTTTTCCTTATTTGATTTTCATTAAGCATTCAAAAAAAAAAAAAAAAAAAAAAAAAAGTGTCTGTTTTCTTTTTTGAAACTGTTTAAATATTAAAAAATAGAATATTAAGATAATATTTATAGCTAAACATTTCAAATTGTTAATTAAACACATCAAAAATAATATTTGTTCAGCATTTACACATTAAATAAGAATTTTATTTTATTCTCTATACAACGAATTTCTCTATTTAACGAATTTTTTAACTTAATTATTTTCCGATTGGAAATTTTTTTCTGATTTGATTTTAAATTGCATTTAAAAGTACATTTTTTCTCCTATACGATGGTATCAAAATTGAAAAGGTGTGATGTTTAGAAGATTAAAAATTGGCAGTACAGAAAATTGTAAAACTGAAATTTCATTTAAAATTTGTTTACGGTGGGTTCAGGAATGTTAACGTCTAATCCATGGTGTATGTAAGAGGGGACTCTGTTATGAGGCAAGTAACGTTTGGATCATCATAAAAATGCTTATTATTAGTAGTAGTATTTTAAATATAGAAATTATTGATAAGTCTAAAATTTTAGTCTTTGAAAATATCTTTTTCCAAATGATCGTTGCATTTGTTAAATTACAATTAAAAAAAAATAATTAGAAAAGAAAGTTACTTTTACTTTCACAAATTTGAAAAGAACAACGCCCTTGGCCCTTATAGGTTTAACATTAGCTTGCGAGTATATTTCATATACTTACATTTTTGTATGAAACGACAAATAAAATCATCATTTGGCGCCCATGCCTCCTCTGCACCCCCTCCCAGGGCCGTAAATCCCGGGGGGGTTTGGGGGGGTGCAACCCCCCCCCCCCCCTAGGAGAAATCAGTCGGAAAATTCCCAGATCTATCGGAAAAAGTATGTTTAGTCGGAAAAAATGGTATTAACCAATAAAGTCTTATAAACTGGAAAATCATTCGGAAAATTTCCCGTTCCATCGGAAAAGGCGTATTTAGTTGGAAAAAATAGCATTACGTATTATCCTATGAAAACTTATAAATTGGAAAAACAGAAAAATCAGTCGGAATTCTTGTTTAATCGGAAAAAATGGTATTAACCTATAAAAACTTATAAATTGGAAAAACGAAAGTATCATTCGGAAAATTTCCCGTTCCATCGGAAAAGGCATGTTTAGTCGAAAAAAATAGTATTATTCTGTCAGGATCTGATAGCACCTGTGCTAAAGAATGTAATGTCTACTCTTTCTCTATTTGAATATCTCTTATTGTATGGTTGTGTACAGAATTTCCAAGGTGACATTCCTTCTTCGTGGAAAGGGGAATTGCCAGCTAATCCTTTACAGGTGGGGTGTTAGAGAAAAGAGATAGCTGAGAGGCATGTCCGCCTGTCAGTGAAGTATGCGGATGGTGAGCAGATTAGTAGCATGCCACTAAGCAAGAAAAGAATGGAGTGTCCAATGAGGAGGCTCCAAAGGGGTTTATGTGGGGGAAAGCAGTGATTTGGAGAGGGCAAGTTTGCCTCAGATCATTCATTCGGTACCTAGGTTTCGTACCTAGAGGTTGCTCTGTGTGGAAGAGCATAAAGTGTGCGTTTTCTGGTGCACAAAGGGACAGACGTCCTGGTGTTTAGTGTTCTGGGCTAAGAAGTGCAGACCCAGTATACTTGTGTTGGGAGACTCAAGGTTGAGCTCCAAAAAAGTGAATTTAACGTGTATTGAGTGTGAGGTGGAAAGTGTAATTGGAATAGTACACAACCAATCTTTACGGTATCTAATTTAATGTTGAACCGGATCACCTATATCCGAGTTGTAGTTGTATATATTTGTAAATAGCGTATTTTGTGTGTACATATATTCTTAATAAACTGATAATTCGGTTACTAGCGTAAGTCTTCATTTACACTAATCTCACAGTGGGTGACCGATATCACCTAGTAATATCGGTGGTGGCAGCTATATCTACCACGGACATTCTTCAAAGTTGTGTGGACTGAGAGGAGCGTCCGACATATCCTATAAAAATTTATAAATTGGAAAAACAAATAAGTCAATCGGGAAAAATTCTTGTTCGATTGGAAAAAATGGTATTAGCCTATAAAAACTTATAAATTAGAAAAACGAAAATATCATTCGGAAAATTTTCCGTTTCAATCCGGAAAGGCATGTTTAGTCGTAAAAAATAGTATTACGTATTAACCTATAAATACTTGTAAATTTTAAAATCGGAAAATTTTGTATTCCATCGAAAAAAATGGCGTTTACGTATAAAAAAAATTATAAATTGGAAAAACGAAAATATCAATCGGAAGTTTCTATTCCACCGGTAAAGGCATCTTTAAAGGAAAAAATAGTATTGCATATTAACCTATAAAGATTTATAAATTGGAAAAACGGAAAAGTCAGTCGGAAAAATTCTTGTTCGATCGGAAAAAAGTAAATTTAGCCGAAAAAAAGGGATTAATCTATAACTATTTATGAATTGGAGAAATATTTTTGTAGTTTTTAATTAAATAAGAAAAACGAGTTAGATCGAAGAAAACCTATAAAATTTTATTCTCAGTCGGATTTATTTCCGCTTGCAGTTTCTGATAAGAAAAATAAGAAAAAAAAACAAAACAATTTAGGATGAAGAAAACAAATTTATTCTTAGCCGGAACTATTATTAATTAATTTAAATAATTGCTAATTTACTATTTACTTTAATGTAGTAATTAATTAATATAACTTATTAATATATAGGATTTTATTTTTCTGATAAAACTATTCAGAAAAATGTTGATTTGTCAAATATTGTGTTCTCGGAAACTTCGATATGACGAAAAAAAAAATATTCTTGTACATTTGCTAGTAATGTTAAAGTTATACCGTTAATTATAACAGTGATATTTGAGTAAAACCTTGATATTCCGATTTTTTTTTCTGTGTCTTTTGACTTGGATATGGATATATCGAAATCTACTTGTATTTTTTTTTTACTGTTGGAAAGTTTTTAGTTTAATCTCGAAATTTTAAGGTATACTGATCGAAGTGAATAAACTTCTATTTTTTTAATCTAAACTTTAAATTTAATTAGAAATATGTATCACGGAATTTAGGTGATATACGATGAAAATTCATTTATAGAAATACAAATATTTGGTATTTTTTCATATCAAAATCTGGATATTTTCCATTCTATTAAAATTTTACCTTTAATTGAAAATAATTATAGTCTCAATGTTAAAACTGTTGTTAGCTTTCGTTTTTTCAAAAACTAAAACAAAATCACTTCACCTTTTTTCATTCACATAAAAACATTTCATATTTATTTACTTAGAAGGTGTCACAAATAAAAATTAAATTAAAGAGTTGACATGTTTCGGTTCATTAATAAGAACCGTATTCATAACATATAAAATCAGTAGAAAATTAAATGACACTGGATATAAATATAATTTAAAAATCAAAACAAAACATTGCGCCCGCTATGATCGTGAAATTATATATGATCGTGAATATTTCACGATCATAGCGGGCGCAATGTTTTGTTTTGATTTTTAAATTATATTTATATCCAGTGTCATTTAATTTTCTACTGATTTTATATGTTATGAATACGGTTCTTATTAATGAACCGAAACATGTCAACTCTTTAATTTAATTTTTATTTGTGACACCTTCTAAGTAAATAAATATGAAATGTTTTTATGTAATTATAGTCTCATTTTTTCCTACTATCTAAATTTGTGTTTTCTTTTTATTTTATTGAAAAAATAATAATAAAGGCGAAACTGTTTATACTTAGTTTTTTACGTAATTTTTTGATTGACTTAAAAGATTGTTTAAGAAATTTATATACGCCCAATCCAAAGTTGCGGGTGTGACATTTACACAACTTAAATTAGTCACCAGCAAAAATATTTTTGAGCATTGGCTTCAATTTGTATGAACTTCAATGTAGACCACTTACACATACATTTATCCAAATCTGAAAATTGTCCGATGTATCATTTATCTATTAAAAAAAAATTATTTCCACCTGTTGCGGGCGTGACATAAAATGGACATGCATTTTCATCTTTCAGTGCAAAAATGCAAAACTCTGTGAATTATGACAACTGAGTGAATTGATTTTTTTAAATATTAGACAGTAATACTGAAATAATTATTCTATGAAAAAATTAAATTGCTTACTCAATTCTTGCTTTTGTAGAAAATATTCAAAATTTCCGTTGCGGGTGTGACGCCCTGTTGCGGGTGTGACTTGTATGGCCAATAAAATTAATGACATACACAAATATATTCAAGGTAGATTTTTTTAATTAAAGACTTAAGCAATATTACAATTATAATATCAGAGAGCAAAATATCAAACAAATTTCGTTTCCAATCTTGAATTTAAAATTTCTGATGGTGGTAGCTTTTTTTACAAAAATGCTCTTTTTTTCCCTAGGATACATCTGACTGACTGGGCCAAATATACACGTTTTCTTAATTTTTTTTTTCAAACATTCTAATTCTATATCATCACAATCCATTTGTCTTATTTGTGCGTCAAAGTTTTCACTTTTTTAATGTCGAGAATAAAACAACTTCTACAAAATCTCCAACTGCACATTCATCGTTGGATATTATATCCTTGTCAAAGTATGAATACATCTGACTGACTGAGCCAAATATACACATTTTCTTAATTTTTTTTTTTCAGATACTCTTACTTTATATCATTCTCATTTATTTGTCTTATTTGTCCATCAAAGTTTTCACGTTTATTTATTTATTTATTTTTTTAATGTGGAGAACAAAACAACTACTACAAAATCTCGAACTGCACTCTTATCGTTGGATATTATATTTTTGACAAAATATGGTAACAAAAAAATTTTCTTGTGACTTTTTGAAGTAATTTCTACATTAATTGTTCCTATGTCAATAGAAACAGCATGTGTCCATTGAATGTTGAGCTCCAATTGTGCTTGGTGCCAGCATGCATGAAGCATTTTCACAATATCTTCTGAAATTTCACATTCAGCAAAGTTCTTTTATATTTTTTAGGACTTTTTCTACACACATGGCAAAATCTGAAGCTGAATTTATAGTTGCAAAGCATTGCTAACGTTAACAATTTATTGGCAACTGCACCAACCCCGTCGACAATTCCTTTACCATGAGATGAAGTGCAAAAGGATTGCCATCCTTTACCATGATTTTTTTAAATAGTCTCTTCTTTACTCTCCTTGCTTTGTCTCTTTCCTTCTCTTGGCAGATATTCTTCATATTTTCCGACGATATCGTGATTTTTCTGTACTCTTCATTCTCTGCAAAAGAGAATAAATTAATGTGTAAACTGAATAAATATAGCACGTCAAATCCAGAAATATATGCTTAACAAATTGTTAATATTTATTCCTTGAAATTTCTAATCTTACATAAAGTTAATTATGTTAAATTTTGGTTAATTTCAAACTGACTATATACATTTTATGCTAACTTAATAAACATTTTAACAGTTTCTATTATTCCTACTTCTAATTTTTATTTAATTTGAATTAAAAGAGAGAAAAAAATCTTCCCCTAATATTGCTTTACTTATTTTTAAAAACTAAATATATATATATTAGATAAATACTATCAAATAACAAATATATATATATATAACAAAATAAAATTAACAAATTTAAAGATAATTGCTAAAATATTGTTTCCTAATTTTCTTTTTTTAATTTCTATAAAAATTTCACATTTTAAATTAATTTCTTAATCATATATCACTAATAAAATGATTTTCTTATAATAAAGCAACAGTTTTATTAATCCAAACTGAATAAATCAACTGTACACAGTGTCACATGATCAGATGATGCAAATTTTTATTTATTAACTGGAATTCACTCTGTTAAATCAAAGGATATAATTAAAGCTGCCAAGTACATGTTATCCAGCATATTATTCTTATATAAATTTACTTATAGTTTGTTCAAATATACATTTGTATTCAATTTTAAAAGGCGTTGCGGGTGTGATTATAATTAAATGTCACACCCGCAACAGGGACATGTCACGCCCGCAACGCTCAATAATTATAATTAAAATATTAATTAATTTTTTTTGTGTCTGTATTTCAAAGTATCTTAATAAACTATTTTTGAATATAAAATTTCATAACTTTAAATCAAAAATATTTTTCTGTAGAGATATAAATGTATCTTTTTGTTGCGGGTGTGACACAATAATTAAGTGTAATTAAATATGCTTACCTTTTGTAATGAAGATTAGTGAACACTTCTCTGCAGAAAAAACTCTTAATAATAGCTTTCAGATCATATATATCCAAGTTTGGAGATTTTTAGAATGTTTGTTCAGCTGTACGAGACCATGAAATGTAAAGTTTTTTGCCGCAGTCTACATTGCAAAGTCATAGCGTCACTTTATTAATTAAAATAAGTATGTTAATGACAAAAATTTAATTCTTTTTTGATAAAATATGAAATAGTACACTCTTAACTGTTAATATGCAAAATTTCAATCATATTTAAAGAAATTTAAATTTTCATCCATATGTCCGTTTTTTTTGTGGATTGGGCGTATAATACAGAATGAAAATTGAAAATACCCAAATACTTTGAATTTTCATCTCGAAATAATCTGGATATTTTACAGCCTATATGAGTTTACTTCTCTCAGAAGTAATACTTTCGTTAGCTTTTTCCTCAGTCAATTGTATTAATTTTTGTTTTAATATTTTTATTATTACTATCACATTTTGTTTAGTCAGAAAAATGAGTTGTAACACCTAATTGTTACGCTGCTTTTATGTTTGTCGTTAGAAAGAATTAAAATTTATATTAAGAAATCCCGTATTTTTGATAATTTTTTGTCTCTGAAATATTCCCCAAGCAAACAGATTTCAATTTTACTTAAAAAAAAAAAAAAAAAAAAAAAAAAAAAAAAAAAAAAAAAAAACCGCTAAAGAGATTTTAACTGAATGCTAAAAAATAGAAAGATAAAACATTGTTCTCTTCAACGTAAAGCTTGGGCACCTAAATGATTGGACGTTGCACCTCCCGCCCTATGTGTCAGTTACAAAACAAACTGCGCCTGCGTTAACTCTTTGTTTAAACCGTTAGTATTCTGGCTCATAGTACGAAATTATTCAATTAAAAAGTGTTGATGGGAGAATATTTTGGTATGTAGTTACTAGTTCAATATTTTTTTTAATCAGTTATGCCCCCACCTAATGTAAGAGACAAAACGTGCAATGTGGGTTATGTAATTATATTTTCGATAGTGATTACAGGAACACACTTAATAAACAAAAGCATGCTGATAAAATTTCAGCCGATATACATATACCGTTTTGCATTGTTGGAGCTCTAAAAAATCCTTTTGAAGTAAGCTAGCTATTTTATTACAGAAAATTTTAGATATGTAAAATGTGTAAATAACTGAATTGTTTTCATATTTAAAAATGAATTATTTTATTTTATTTATTTATTATTTATTTATTATTTATTTATTTATTTTTTGAGGGGGCAGATAAATTATTTAATAACTTGTAAAAATGTACTGTTATTCGATATATATAAATGTTTTTAACAGTTAGTATCGCAATTCCCTAACTATTTGCTAATGGAGATGACAAGCTAGTTGTTATTTAAATTTCATGAAATTATTATCATTTTTAACTACATTTTTTTTCTTTCAATATATTTGCCTTCTTTTTTGCCAACCATTTTACAATTGCAAGTCAATGTATTTAGTATTATACACGAAGTTAAAATTGTTATATAGATCTTTTTATATTTTTTCAATTTTATTTCATCACTATTTAAGAGTAATGTAGTATTTTAATAAATTTTTGCCTACATGGCTTTTCATTTTTATTATCTCAAGGTTCAACAACCAAGAAAGTTCATTTATTTTTTGAAGTTCAAATGTCAATGTATGAAAAATATTCTATATTTTTAAAACTTTGTTATAGTACAAGTAAAAATAATTTTGTCTCTCTGCATAACAATATTTTGATTATTATTTTCTGGATAGATGTTTTTGTGTGTGTGTGTATAGATAAGAATCAAAATTTAATCATTTGAAACTTGAAAATAATTTTAGCCTTGGGGGAGGATAAAACAGCGCAACTTTCACTGTTTAAAGCTAATTGATGATTGAATGGATCTTTAAACCTCTTTTGCAATTTGAAATTTTAAAAAGGCATTTCAACTTTACTGGTACATTTTTTGTGCCTGATGTGCCTGTGTGTCTGGGGGGTAGATGAAAAAGGAACCAGAATTTTACTTTAGGCTTATGCATTTCGTTTATTTGTTTGGTATTTTGCGCATGTTTTCTCAAGGAGTCAGAAAAACTATGTACAATTGCCTTATTTATTAAAAAATTTGTGTATAATTTGAAAACCCTTTGAATTCGCTCCTAAAAATTTACATACTCTGCTTTAATAATTTATTTGTTATTTATCTATATATTGCATCAAATATACTTATATGATGTATCTAATTATATATTTTATCTAATGCTAGTAGAGATAACTATAAATATATAAAATAGTTTGTCCTGATAGAGTGATAATCAACGCACATCCCAAACTACTGAATCTAGAACCATGAAAATCGGAGAGAAAGTACTTCTTATGATGTAAGCATGCACTAAGATGGAAATTTTAAAATTACCCCCCTTAAGAGGGACAAGCGGGGGAGGTAAAAAATTCTGGAACAAATTGCCATATCTCAGCAAACATTTAAGGTAGGAGCGTAAAATTCCAGAAAATAAATCTACTAAAAAAATTATTAAACACATAATCCAGTGATTTTAGAAATCTCAACATAAGGGGTTAAAAGGGGGGAGTCGAAAAATTTAGAACATTTGGCACATCTCAACAGTCTTTTCAAATAAGAACGTGAAACAGCAGAAAATAAATTTTTTAAAAACTAATTAAATACGTGTTTCAGCGATATTTTAAAATTTCCACCCCCGAGGAGTTTAAATGGAGGTGGAAAAATTCCATACTTTTTTGGCCATATCATAGGAAAGCCCTCAAATCACTCTTTCATATAATAAATCTTTCTCCCTCTCCCCCCGCCCCCTCTTATCCTCTATTGGGGACAATTTTCGATCTTTTTTGAAATTGTAATGTTTTATCATATTAGACCGGATTTTTTTTTTTTTTTTTTTTTTTGTGGGGGGGGGGGGGCTCCGATAAATATTACTTATAATATATGAAAAATTTATAGTTAAGGGAAGGGTCTATTCTGGGAGGGAGAACAATTTCCTAAATTTGGAATACATCTCTCTTGTGATATATCGTTGGATTCCTATTTTGCCCTCACGGGCAACCACTTTTCTAATTTTAGCCGATAACTTTCATGTGATATATTGCTGGAAAGCCCTTTGACTGCTTATTCATATTATGCACGACTCGTGTCCCTCTCGGGTGGAACGGTTATTGTATTCCATCAGGAGATCGCCTAATAATGGGGAAAATATATTATATAAGACTAACAATAACATAATATAAGATTATTTGACTATCTCGATACACTAAGTCATAATTATCTTGCGAATTATGATATATGTATATATATATATATATATATATATATACAGTCGACTCTCGTTAATTCGAAATCGGATAATTCGATTCTTCGCCTAATTCGAACTAAACATGAAGCCCCGAAATTTTTAATGGCAAAATAACGTTAAAAACTTTCATTAATTCGAATTCATTTTCTCTTGACTTCATTTAATACGAACTAACGAGAATTCCGATTTTTAATTTTTCTTTTCTTTTTCACTGATTTGAGATCATTTGAATCACTTTCTTTCTTTGATTTTTGTGAAAATTGTTCCGAACAAGTATATATATAATTCAATGCATTTGATATCCACTTTCTTAGTGCCCCGTCTGTCCATCAGTAACACCTCAAATTTTTCTTCCATTGTGCTTGTTTCTAATCATTTAATTAGTTTATGTATTTATATGTTTTAATTTAATATTAAGTCATATTCTAATGATAACAGACGAAATAGATTTAAAAAACACTATAACATTGATTCCTTTGTAACAGGACCATATTAAGCATGTTTTTATTTCATATTTTCCATAATTCGAACATTTCTTGTGGTCCCGACGAGTTCGAATTAACGAGAGTCGACTGCATATATATATATATATATAATATGTACATTAGTCTTCATGTTGGCCATAGTACTCGGAAATTTTCCTGCTTGAAGTCGGAAATTTTTGAGCCGACACCCCCCTACGCGATTAGGGTGGTTTACGCCCCTGCCCCCTCCCCCTTAGTTTTGGTCCTAGCCTTGTATTGATGATTTAAAAATAAATCCTGACCGCTGCGGATCGAAAGCGAAGCAGCTTCTCCTCCGTGTTGTTTCGTTAAAATGCGGTGTCGAACAACTAACTCATTTTGCGCTACTTGGCTGATACATAATGTGCCGATTAACAAAAAAAGAAAGAAAAAACCTCGCCAAAATTAAATTACAACGAAAAAAAAAGGAAAACTGTGGTGAACATCGCGATCCGCTGGCAAAATAAAAAAAACGGGATTGTCTGCATCTTCTATAACAGGTGACAAAGGTTACATTCTGTCAGACACATTCTACCCCCCCCCCCCCGCTCCTCTTCTCTCCTCCCTCCAACTCCAGCTTTGAAGAAGGGGTTATAGGCAGGGGGAAAAAGAATAAAAAAGTCGCCGAATTTTGCTCGCCAAGTTTCCGGCAACCCCGCTACCGCCGCTGCGAAAACTCCGAAGCCAGAGCAGTGCGTCATTATCCCCCCGTCGGATTTACGCGATGGTAATGCTGTGTGTATCTGTGTTCTGAACGATGGTTCCAGACTGGAATATTGGATATTAACAAAAAACTCGCGGACGGCCGATACTAGGTGAGTGATCACGGCATTTTTTTTAACATTTTTAAACAACTGATATTCGAATCCTGTTCCATCGATTGTCGTCTGCTATCGGACAACATCTCAGCTCGGGTGTGTAGTGGTAGAAATGACACCGATTGCCTCTCTTTTACCTCTACCGTGTTTGACTACAAGCCGGCTGCTGGCTGGCTGGGAAGGAAAAACTCCTTTTAAAGGACTGCTTGTGTGTTTGTTCAACCCCTTTTCTTTCAGAAATTCGTGTTATCGACGTTTATTTCGCTATCCTCTGTTCGTCGTAGAGAAATTTGCGATGTAAAAGTCATGTCGCAGCTGCCCTATCCTAACTGCGTCATAAGGCAAGGCTCGTTTCTGAGGCATTTAAAAACAGATGTTCTGTATCGTCTGCGACGTGTAAACGGATCCCCTGCCTGTTCGAAATTATAAATGGACTCCTTGCAAGAGATAATGGCGATTAACCAAAATCTCTTTTAATGCTGTCAACAAGAATTGATTGGTTTTGCGCAGAAAAGGGTATTTTTACGCCAGCCGTTCCCATTGCCATCGAGAAAAGGGGGGGATAATACAATGTTATGTTATTTATCAAATAGTACAATGTTATGTTCTTCTAATTATTTATCGTCTGTCATGTATTTTTTCCACACAATTATTTTTCTCTAGGTGGCAACTTCATGTCTTGTCAATTACTTTTAACTTCTCTAATATGAATGTCTGGTATTTAATATCTCTTCAGAGGTTGTTCTAAACTTATCTTACAAAGTATTATAATGCGTGAAATGAATCTTTTGCTTTATTAAAACAAAGACATTTAAAATAGTTCAGCCACTATGAGTGATAAATACTGTTGTAAAGTAAACGCTCATACAGCTACTCATGCAATTGTATCATTCAGGATAAAATGAGCAGACTTACTGATAAATTACTGGGGTTCAAAAATGGGCATGGCCAGATCGTTTCATTAAACCTGTGGATTCCGGTGCCTTTTACACAAATTTTATTCGATTAGTACCATTTTCTTAAAAGAACTTTCCTTGAAGTAGACAATTTCAAGAATTCTCCAATTTAAATAAAGAAAATTTTATTTTCCTTTATTATTTGTACCAAAAACAAATTTTGGAATTAAAGATGATGTCACCGCAGCAGAGAGACAACGGAGTGGCAAGGGTTAAAACGAAGACATTTAAAATAGTTCTGCCACTATGAGTAATAAATATTGTTGTAGAATAAAAGCTCGTAAAACTACTCATGTATATACATCACTCAGGAGAAAAATGAGCAGACTTACTCGTAAATAGATGACTGGGCTTCAAAAAGGGGTGTGGCAAGGGAGAGGTCAAAGGGTAATCAGATCAGTTCATTGATTTATGTATGTTGCATGTTAAATTAATTTTATTTTGTGCAGAAATAGAACATATGATTCGGAGTGAGCTACTCCTAGCCGACTCCATCTTTGTATTTGTCTGTTTTAGTTTATATTTTTCATGTTAAGTCTGTTTTTTATCTCTTTTTTAAGAGTGGCTTACCACTCTTAAGTCTGTATAACTCAGCCATAACCATACAAATATTGGAGAAGAGAAACTTCTTTTAGATTTATAGACTGGAAGGTGATCACCTCATCGAATTCACAACTGAAATTCCATAAATTGTTAAAACTCAATTCACCCATTAATATTCTGTCTTCCAAGTCCCATTGTGGTGGAAAATATCCAAAAACCTGATTTTAGCAATCGACTCGTAAGTTTATCATTGTATTTTCCTGCTCTCAGCCTTTCCTTTTTTCATAGCAGGGATCGATCCAGACAAAATTTGGGGTCCCTTCACAAAAATAAATTTATTAAAATGGGCCCCTTCGCAAAAATAAATTTATTAAAATGAGCCCCTTCACAAAAATAAATTTAATAAAATAGGCCCCTTCACATAATTCTTTTACGCAAAAACTTATTTTTATTATTTTGTTAGATTTTAAAATGTGTAATTTGTACATAAAACCAGTTCTTAAGAAACAAAAACTTTAGAAAAGGGTTTAAAGAAGTTAGTTTTTGTTAATAAATACTTGGTTCGAACTTTAGTCACTAGATTTCAGCTGTTGTCGTGAAATGTTGTTTTTCACAAAAATATAATAAAATTCACAAAAATAACTGCTACTTTTCACAAAATGGGCCCCAAGAAAAAAAAATCTGCATCGACCCCTGCATAGCTTTGGTTGCAGAAAAACATAATGGAAAATCTACGAGTCAACCGCTAAAATCAGATTTTTGGATATTTTCCATCACAATGGGATTTGGAAGACTGATTAGGTTTTAATGGGCAAATTGAGTTTTAATTCATTCTGGAAATTTAGCCATGAACTCGATAAGATGATTGATTGTGCTGCTGTCTCAGAGTCAAAAGCATTGCCAGAAAATCTTCCCAGAAAACACTCCCCCCCCCCCCCCCCCCCCAACACACACACACACACACATGCATCTAGCAAGAGGCAACATTCAATTAGCACAATATATGAGTGGTTCACATTCATAACAGACTAAGTCCATTTTGATAAAATTGAGGTAGTCCATTGAGCATAAAATCTGTTTTTATCCACTCCCACAGTATACCAAATCTGTAAACAGATGACATATGGGATAAAGTATGAGAAAACAGACTTGATTCAGTGTGCGAACAGACTATTATCAGTATTGGTGCCCTTTCTTGTGGCCACACATTTTTCTTAAAATCTTTAATGACTTTATAAGAAAAGGAACTGATGTCCTGTAAAAGAGGAACCTTGCCGCCAAATAGAGTCGAGCTCCTCGCCTGACCCATTGTACAGGGTTCCCAGCATCATGGAATTTCAAAGTAGTCAGGGAAATTTCAAAATGTATAGGAAAATTCAGGGATTTTACAAATATTTTCTAAAAAGTCTTAGAGAAAAAATTAAAAATGATGCAAAAGTCATCAAATAGTCTCGAGGGAAAAAAAATCACAAAATTCCTCAAACAATCGCAAGAGGAAAAAGAACTAGAAATTTGAAGAATAATTGCAGAAAAAAATGTTAGTTTCGACAAAGGCTTGTGAAAATAAGTAGAAAATTTCATTGTATTCCCGTTTGGTTAAAGAAATTGAGATTTAGTCGGGGAATTTTTTTCAGATTTAGTCATGGAAAATCAGGGAAATTACCCGCCATGTTTTGCTGGAAATCCTGTTGTAGATTCCCCTTATCCTTTTGTGAAGGGCCTGACTAAGGCAGGGGCATGCAGGGCAATTGCCCCGGGTCTCCCAAGGATAGATAAGTTTTTCGCTAAAGGAGTGTCAAATGATAAAAAATGGTCAAAAGTGACCAAAATTCTTTTTTTTTCTTTTCAATTTTTACAGTCTTTCTTCTCCTTCCCTCTCTGTTTCCATACCCAATGCCTCCTTAAAACCTCACATTTATCCTCATATTCCTGCAATCTAAAAAAAAACTTTATTCTATAATTTCTTAAAGTTGTCTTTCTTCTGCTATTATTATATAGATGTGAATAGTACTTGGTACGAAATTTATGTAGACATACAATAGTTAGGAATTGCAGTTTTAGTCATTTGAGTATAATTTACAAAAAAATTTATGATAGAAAGGCCCCCCCCCCCCTAAAAGTGTTTGCCCCAGGGCCCCCGACTGTCTAAGTCGTGCCCTGTAACGTGAACAAAAGATTACCTGGAAAATTGTAGGAAGATAGCAAAACAAGCATCTGTGTGCAGCTTTAAAGGGATTTTCTGTACTTTTTGGACTATCTCAACTTTTTGCAAAATGGTCTGTCATTGTGAGCCATAGGACTCCAGGGGTGCCCAGGGAGGGGTTTGGTGACGCAAAATGCGTCATAGAGTTTAGTTTTGGGGGGGGGGATTTTTAAATTCTTAATATTTCCCCCTTTTTTACTATTAAAAATATTTTGGATTTTTTTTATATCACTTTTAAATTTTTTCAACATTTAATTTCCAGAAATGTTCCTGTATTTTCTTTCTTTAAATTCTAGATAAGGGCTATAAAAATCCATTCTGCTGTGCTGAACTCACGATTTTTTGAAGGTGCAGTAGATTATAAGTAGAATATATTTTACAATTGATATTCTGTTTAGGAGAGGGCAGAGTCAATGTTAAAGTATGGAGATTTTTTTTCGGGGGGGGACTTGCGTCATTGGATTCGGAAGGGGGGGGGGATGGTCACCACTGTAGGACTCCAAAATGAATTCAGTACTACCAGGGCTGTTGAGTTGAGTCCATATTTTGAGCAAAAGGGTCAGAATCGCTAACAAACAAGCTGACTCCCAATTCCACTTTTTTTTTTTTTTTTTTGATCGACAGATTGAAGTGAAATTAAACATATTACTGTAAAATCCCATTAACCCGCCGTAATGGCATCAAAAAAAAAAAAAAAAAAAAAAAAATAAAAAAATAAATAAAAAAAGAGGGAGCTCAGGGCAAAGTTTTAGTTTGGTGTCCCCCTCTCAATCACCATTTCTCTTTGCGACAAGTGTCACAAAATTGAAAAACATAAATAAATTCAATTGAATATGTTTGTTGGGTACTACTTAGTTATCCCGTCGACCAAAAAACTATTGCCAACTATAAGATTAAATGCCAATAATGGAGGATCGTGAATGTTGCATTCAATGACGTTCAATACGATACACATGTTAAAAATGCCATTAAGTTATTTTTATTTCAACTTTGTATTTTTATTAATATTCTTCTAATTATTTGTTTTTTCGTTATTTAAAATGAAAATTATGTCTAATTTGGAGAAATGGTTCAACAGGATAACCAAGTAGTACCGTTTGTTGTTATTTTGAAACTTTAAAAGGTTCATTTTTAACAACTAAATAATATAAAAGAACTTATATTTTGGCAAAGTGGATCTGGAAAGAATGTAGATCGAACAGTATTGTATAGCCTCTTTTGGATTCCAAAAAAGAAGCAACATGCCATTTTTGAGAATGCATGTTTTTTTCATGAAAAAAATCCTAATATGTTTATATATATAATTTTTTTTTTACCAAAAAAAAAAAAAAGGAAAAAAAACAATGGTGTTAAAATAAACTTGGTGCCCCCTCAATTTCTGCCCCCTTCACTTGGCTTTGCATTCTGAATAACTCTTCCTCTTTGTAAACGTGTAAACAAATAGGAAAATTCAAAAAAAAGTCAGGAAGCACCATCTTTCCTCCCAAAAAATATGTACATGTCAAAATCAGCATTGAAAGTTTTATCTCAGTGTTCTCCTACTCCCCCCCCTAATTTTTTGATATTTCACAAATGTGTACAGACACAAAAGTAACATACTGAACTTCAACTGTTGGCAATCTGAAAAATCAATATAACCAAACATTAGTTTTGCTGTATACCATATTTACTCCTGTATAAGGTGCACTTAAAAAAAAAAAAAAAAAAAAAATTAGGGCAAAACTCATAGGTGCGCCTTATACACAGAATAATTTTTTACTGTTGGATGCAGTCCAACAATATACATATGAAACAAGAAATTATTCAAAGAAGATATTAAAACTTGGAAAACGTTACTTAATTGAAGTATTACTGCATATTTATTTCACTCCTTGCCAGGGCCTGACTTAGACAGAGGGGGGCCCTGGGGCAAACATCATTAGGGGGGGGCCCTTCTATCTTAAAATTTTTCGTAAATTATATTGAAGTGACTAAAACTAAAATTCATAACTATTGTATGTGTATATAAATTTCGTACCAAGTACTATTCACATCTATATACATAATAGTAGATGAAAGACAACTTTAAGAAATTATAAAATACAGGTTTTTTTCGATTACAAGAATATGGGAATAAATGTGAGGCCTTAAGGAGGCATTGGATACGGAAACAGAGGGGGTAAGACAAAAAAGAACCTTAAAATGGGAGAAAAAAAAACGAATTTTGGCTACTTTTGACCATTTTTTATCATTTGACACTCTTCTAATGAAAAACTTATATCTGTTCTTGGGGGGCCCGGGGCAATTGCCCTGCATGCCCCTGCCTTAGTCAGGCCCTGCTCCTTGCAGTTTTTTATACAACAGAGCTAGTGGTGACATTATCTAAACGCTAAATAGCAATTCTCTTTACCGTCACTCCTTCCTATTTCCCGTCATTCTCTTACAACCCGAAGTCTAAAAATGCATTTTCGTCTTGTTTTCTGGTCTGGTGTAATGTTTGTTTCGACTTTTTCCTACTGAAATTCATTTGGTCATTCTTCATTAGCGTATCAAACTTATGGTGCCGTTATACACGAGATTTTAAGAAATCGCCATTTTTACTTGTAAAGTAGGGGTGCGCCTTATACACGAGTAAATACAGTATTTATTTCTATTATTGGTGCACATGTGGTTCCAAATTTTAAAAACTATTGGGGTGGCACACAAATATTGGGTGGGCCCAAAAATATTTTGATAAAATGGTTATGACCAGTTTGTTTTTCTTTGAGTGGTGGATTTCAAATTATCAGTGGATTATTTTAAAACTTTAAAAATAAAGGCTTAAATGACACTTTTAAATCATAACTAATTCCATGGAAAATTTTTATTTTTATTTGTAAAATTACCAAATTTTACCCAAAATTTTGACTTTTGGGCCAAAAGCGTAGACTCAAGACATTTTTTTTGGCATAAATATTTCACACCGTTGATGTACTATTATAATAGCAACATTCGGCACCTACCCATTTTTGATTTAAAAAAAAAAAGAAATTTTTTTCGCTCTACCCTACTTTGCAGCCTGATTACAACAATAAATTTTTATAGTCATAGTGATCTTTTAAAGTATTCCTTTGTTACTGTTAACTCTAGAAAAAAAGATCCGTTGGGTGGCAATAAAAAAAAAAAAAGAACAAACACTATTCTAAAACAAATAAGAAAAATCATGCATTAAGCATAGACTATGAAACACTTTCCAACACTTCCTAAAATCTTTAACAAAACGTCGTTATTTAGAAGGGTGTTTGTTACTGTACATAGCCAAATACGTATTTCGATATTTTTGAACAGAGCTGTATTTGATCTGCCTGTTGATATATATACTATATAATGCGGTAGTTTAGCAAGAAAACGCCTAACTGGTTGAAATTTCACTTCCAGCAATTTATACTAATGTAATGTATGGATAAATACTTCAATACTTTTGTCCAGCCATGTAGTTTACCTAGTACCTTTATTATACACCAGTAGTTTGTTAAAATTTAGTTCAAATAAAAGCATTTTTAAAACTACTTTAGTCACATTTCCAGAAATTATCATCCATGAAGATAATTCTTTGGGTGACTCTGTATATCATTTTATTTATATTCTACAAACAATTCTTAGCAAACTGAAAGGAGTTCAACATAAAAATGCATCACTTATTTATAAACCACCTTTAAGTAAATTACCCTCGTATTCAGTTAGGTTTGCAAGCTCTTTTGTGTAACCTTGTATATCAACTATAGCATTTATACACACCATATAATATGCAGACATTTGGTACAACTAAAAAAGTGAATATCACAATTGAAAATGTATTTCATCTATCCATGCTATCATCAATAATGTACAGTACTTCGTATAGAATATGATTTTTGAAGTACCGTAATTTCGGGTGTATAAGCCGCAGGCCAAATAATTCTTTTTCGACCTAGAATTTTTTAAGAAACAAATATAACTAGTTAGATCGCCGTAAATATTTGCCTTCAATCACTAAATAAGATTTCTGGGTCCAAAAAAAATTGTTTGATCCGCGGCTTATACACCCGAAATTACGGTATTTTGTGTGTCCCTGTGAATGCTATGCACAACGTATTGTGCATGAAATATTGAGTTTCAGCAGTGTATATAAATTTAATGATACTTGAAATCGTTCAACATAGTTAAACTATGTTGCGGACAATTTTTCTCTTTATTATTGTGTAATTGAATTCTTTTGAGTGGCCCTGTAAATGAATAATAACTATTATTTTCACTGCATATATTACACAATGCATATTTTAGTGTGTTTTGTGAATCCATATAAATTTGAATATGTTTGACCGGGTGTAACACCTTTAAAATTCGTTTGAAAGGATTTTTTCCCATAGGCCGTAATGTATAGAGAAACTTTTGACTATCCGTCTAAATAAACTAATCATAGTAGAAACTTCATTTTCAATAGTGTTAGTGCTAGGGTAAATACAAATAACATATAAAAATTTCATAGCAATCTGAGTATACGTTAGTTAGAGCGCGGATAGACAAACCGAATACATAAACACTTTTCAACTTTGTTGGAAAGTGTTAAAAAGGATACACTTGTATTTTGTACACCAAAAATACTTTGTTAATTGATTTGTTTAGAGACTATAAGAATTTACGATATTTTCACGAGATCAATTGAATTGCCATAGGCTAGGGCCGCTGGGTACTGCGTTCTTCTAAAATATCTTAAAGTCAACATTTTTTTTTTCCGTACATATTTACATTAAAATATTTATTTGAGAGGACCGAAAATGTCTAATAAGTTTTTAGTCTTATTTTCTGTATCTTGTAGGGTTTTTTTAATGAAGATTGTCAAACAATTTGCCATAAAGTCAGAGTAGATGGGTGCCTGTTAAATTATTTATCTACTATGGTACAATTTTTTTTCTGTAAATGGCATCACCTTATTCTGTCAAGTGTAAAATTGTAAATGTAATGGTATCCTAATGAAGTATAATATTGCACGTGACTTGACCACCACCACCATTATTATTATTATTAATTTTTAAAGGTTGGAACCTGTTTTGGGAAATTTGTGAAACAAGAATTTTAAAATCAAGTTTTTTTTTTCAAAAAAAAAAAAAAAAAAAAAAAAGGTATTGGTTATCTTGTCAATCAATTTCACCAAATTATACAAATCCCCAAAGTATTAGCCAGATTATACAAATTAACATAATTTTTCATTTAAATAATGTCAAAGCAAAAATATTAACAGAACATTAATAAAAATAAAAAGTCAAATTAAAATTTATTCCTGGGGCCCATTTTGTGAAAAGTAACAAGAAAAAAAAAAAAAAAAAAAAAAATCTTGTGAAAAGTAATATTTTGTAATGAAGGTTGAGTACTACTTGATTATCCTGTCAACGAAACAACTTTGCCGTACTCTATAGACTGTGAGGCAGCAGCACAGGCAGTTTCCTCATCGAGCTCACAATTGAAAATCTAATTAAATCTCATTTGCATATTATAACGCAATTGCTCTGTCAAGTCCTGTCAGTTGGTGGAAAACACCTAAAAATCCAATTTTAATAGTTGACTCATAAGTCCTGCTCCTAATCCTCCATATTTTCATATTTGTGGGTGAACTGTTAAATTGGTTTTTTAAGTCTTTTCTGCCAAGATAGGACTTTAATGCTTTTAAGTTGTTTTGAGCATGCTTTTTAAGTATGCTTTTTAAGTTTTAAAAAGAAAATCAACTGATTTAAATCAAATGTTGTTTAAAGAAACGTTGTTTAACAAATTAAATTAAATCTGTTGTGAAATATATGTATATATTTATTTATGAAATAAAACATTTTTGCAATTTACTTGAATTGGAATTTAAATCCTTCTGTTAAAATTTTCCTTTCTGGTGAACTTGTTCAGTTTGTAAATGACTCTTTTTAAACCTAATAAAATAAAAAGAACTAATAAAAAGTTTTTTTTTTTTTTAAATCTTATCTAATGAAATTTTGTCAAGAAGCCTTTTTTTATTAAAAATGATTTTTAGGAAGAGGTTAGTTTTAATAAAAAAAATTTCTGCAAAGTTAATAGGCTCAAAATTTTTCCTAGATTGACTTTAAGGGTGTATTTGAAAAAACGCTTTTCCAGCTTCAACAGCTCGAAATTTTACAATACAATTTCAGACACATTTTTAAAAGTAGAAACATGAAACTTGCTGCGATGATTTTTGAAGTAATGTAGAAGATGCCATGTGATGTCATTTTTCGCTGAATTAGTTAGAATTTGATTTATAAACAATTACCTTCCCAGTAGGACCCTTTTTTTTGTTCCCAAATCTCCCGTTTTGGAAAAATCGACTCAAAATGCCGTTTTTAATTGCTTTTTTGGCAGTATTTTCTGCATTTATCAAGGAATTGACCCTCATGGCACCTTGTGTATTTTCTAAATAAGACAATTTGCCAGTTTGATGCTTTTGAGAACAAAAGTTAATTTAAAAATAAATCGGAAAATAAGCAGTTTGAATCGAAATACACCCTTAAAATAGGTTTATACTGCGACACTCACGGCAGTGTGAATAATCACCAATAGAAAAATGATCAGTTATACTCACAAGGAAGGTCTCCATTGGGGGCATACTCAGAATTTTTTGAAAAAAACACGAATTAAACTACTCATGTAGGTAATAAAGGATCAGTGAAAATTAGCGGCGGAATTACATTATTAGATATGTAAAAAAATAAAATAGTTTGGAATAATTGGCGTGAAAAGCTGAAAGCGACGCGGGAATTGGCGAGCAGTGCATTTCCTCGCCAAAAGCAGACGATTTTAACGAATCTGAAAATAGATTTTAATTGACATCACTTTTAAAAATCTGCAGCATTTACTGCAACGTCACTCCACTACTTTTATAGAATATCTCTCTTCTGACCAATGAGAATGCTCCATAGCACGGCGAATTGACCGTGTCATACACTATTAAAAATCTGCTGCATTTTGTTGCAACGCACTCCACCGCTTGTATATAATATCTCTATTCCAACCAATGAGAAAGCTCCATTTCACGGCCAAGTAACCGTTTTCTATACAAGCAAGGGAGTGCGATGCAACAAAATGCAGCAGATTTTTATCAGTGTATTTTTCAATTTGAAACAATTTTAATCAATTTAAATTGTGTTTTAAATGATAAAATATATTAATTTCACTTTGTTATAAGTACATATAAACGTATATGACAAAATTACACTTAAACTAAAGTAAAAATGCAAAACTAAAATTACTTAAATTAAACTTATTTAAATAAATTGACCATAGAAAGTTTTTTCTTTAAAAAGTATTCGAAGCGTAAAAGCGTATTTTTCAAAATTTCGTTTTTTCGCCAACCGGAGATAAATCGCCAAATAAATGAAATTTTTATTATTTTTTTACGGACGTTATAAGGAGATTCCGCCAAAAATTTTTTTATAAACATATATAACTACATGAGAAGAACATTCTGTAATTTTTTCAATTTTTCTGAGTATGCCCGTATGGACACCTTCCTTGTCAGTATATTTGTTGGGTATTATCTTCTTAAGTTTGTTCTCAGTGGCTCCGCTCAAAATGTTTTGACACAGTTACAGGTTCTTTTTTTTTTTTTTTTTTTTTTTTTTACAGAAAGACATGAAATGGATACACTGTTTAAAAAAAAAAAAAAAAAAAAAAAGAACTTGTAATTCTACATGTATAAAGTTGTCGAAATCTGTATATTAACCAAGATTTTATCTGCAATCTACACAAGAAAAAAAATGTAAATCGCTAAAACTAATTTTTGTAAATTTGCAGAAGTCAGTAACTTTACAAACGAGTCTATTTAAATTACTGTGTTACCTTACTAAAATTTTATCTGTAACCTGAGTTGCAGTTACATGAAAAATTCTTGGAATTCCATTTTCAAAAAAAAAAAAAAAAAAAAACTCTTACTAACCTTACAGATTTTTTGATTTTCAGTGCAAATCTGTTACATGGATTTTTGCTGTTGCCGTTACATACAAAGTTCTAGGAATCCCAGTTTCCTAGAAAACTTTTAGTAACTATACAGTGTAGGTTTGACTGGGGAAGTGATTTGGAATCAAACTTTCTTTTCCAATTTAGAAACCATTGATTACCTATTGAGTGAGAAGACACTTTACATCCCCTGTTAGCGAAAGTTATTCTTCTTTCGCTTGACTGAAAACGCCCACTTTGACACTCTTCTCTGCAAAATCTATTGCGTTTGTGAAAAACGCCGGGCAAATGGAGGCGATTCGATAGTTTCTGGACTAACAACACTTGCTAGTTTGCATTTCCAAACCAAAATAAATTAAATTTTAATTTAATTTATTTTGGTCACTTATGTCACAAAGTTTCCCTTTTGGATTTAAGAACAGCCTTAAGTCCAAGCAGGGACATTGGAAGAGGGAGCTTGAAGGACAGTCGAAATAAATGAAATTTGCCAATTGATGTGTTTATAGATTAGCTCTCTTCCCCCCCCCCCTCCCCCCAGAAGAGTGCTGAACCCTGCATTATCTGTGCAGTATCCTGCATTATATATCTATTAAAATAATAGCATCCTTCTTACTCCTTCGGCTGTTTTTTATTTTTTCGATTTTGACTAATTTTTTTTTTTTTTTTTTTCCAAACCGGTTCTCAAAATGAAATAATCCACATTAAAAATATCTGCAAACAAAATTGAAAAAGTAAGTAAAGTAAGTTATATATCAATCTCAGCTATTCAATAAAATGGCTTAAAATATTGAAATCCAACCGAGACATGTTTATAAATTTTTCCCGTGGGATTAGCATTAGCGAACGGGTATTTTCGCTTGACTGAAGTAGCTTCTTAAATTAAGACCTTTAAAAAAAAAATAAGTTTATGCTTTCAATTTTAAAACAGGCATCGCTCTAAAAGCTGATTCAGCTATGTGTGATAACATCCGTAAGAAATGTATGTAACTAGTGGTGTGTTTGATAAAAATTGTCATTTTGGGAATTGGATTTAAATAAGGTTGATTAAAATCCCCGATTTTTATCACAATTGAAATGAGTATTTTTGATTCAGAATACAATAACGTTTAAACAACCTACATGATATTGATATAAAAAAGCCAAAAAAAAAAAAAAAAAAAGTGGCGTCGCGATAGGGGGAGGGGGGGTTGAGCTTCCCCCTTTAATGTATATATAATTGGGAAATTTGATCTTAGAGTTGGAAAATTCTAGGGTTTTTTAAACATTTTTTCTTTTTTATTTATGTATGACTATCATTATTATTAAACACATATCGTTTCAGTTGAAAAACAGAGCAATTTCTTTGAAGTTATGAAATTTTTTAATCCCTCCCCCTCCTCGAAAAAAATATATTTAATTATGCTCATGCTGAAAAAAATGAGTAGGAATATTCGCAATTACAGCTACCTGCATCTATTGCTTCTTGCTATCCCTAACTGACTTGAATCATTAGATCATCTCGAGTTGTAATCGGGGGGGGGGGGGGGAAATACAACTGGTAAAAAAAAATCAATTTAACAAATTGATTGATCTAATTTAATAATATTGCTAAGCCAATTAATTATACTTGGCAATAACTGTGTTGCTTGTTATCAATAACACTGCTTCGTGTGGTAACACTATATATATTTTTTTATTATTATTTCATTGGGGGTTAAGCAGGGCGTAAAAATAACAGAAGTTGTTTGTGGTTTAAGGGTGTATTTCGATTCAAACTGCTTATTTTCCGATTTATTTTTGAATTCATTTTTGTTCTCAAATGCACCAAACTTTCAAAATCTCTTATTTGGAAAGTACACAAGGTGCCAGGATTGTCGATTCTTTGATAAAGGCAGAAAATATTGTAAAAAAAGCAATCAAAAACGGCATTTCGAATCGATTTTTCCGAAGCAGGAGATCTGGGAACGAAAAAAAGGGTTATTCTGAGAAGATAATTGTTTATAAATCCAATTCTAATGAATGGAGCGTAAAAAGACATCACACGGCACCTTATGCGTCACTTCAAAAATCTTCTCAGCAAGTTTCGTGTGTTTCTACTTTCTAAAAATGTGTCTGAAATTGTATCGGAAAATTTCAAGTTGTTGAAGGTGGAAAAGCCTTTTTTCGAATACACCCTTAATGGCTGGCGCAAGTTCCCTTTAGGGACATGCTGTGCCAAAAAAGATCAAAGACAAATAAAAGATGAGAGTGGGATAAAATTGATAACTATTAAGTAAAAATGACAATAAAAATAAGTAGAAATGCTCTGGATGGCATCCTCATTTCAAATCAAAGAAAAAAAACTGAGTCAATAAAATAGTGGAAGAAGTAAAATTGTATCTCAAAATACAGAGGATATACACGCGCAAGGCAGAGGGTGTACCCTAGAGTGCGTATACTATAGTTTTCTCGAGAAATAGAGAACAAGAGAACATACGATGCTCCTTTAGAAAATTCACCCGTATAGCCTCCACTACATACCTGGTATTAAGATTCACACCTTAAAGGCCCCTGTCCTCGCTCGAGGAAACGCTGACGAGCTAATGCTATTCCTATGGGGAAGCATTTTTCTAATAACTCTTTCGCATTTTCACTTTTTTAAAATATATATATATATATTTCTTTTTTTTTTTTTTTTGCATTGGATAGCTGAGGTGCATGCCCACAGCGCACCTTTTTTACTTTTTCGATTTTGGTTGCAGATATATTTTTTAAGAAGCACTTTCAGTTTCGAAACCGGTTTTGAAAGTGAAACTAACTTTGTAAGAAATATCTGCAACGAAAATCGAAAAAGTAAAAAAAGTGCGCTGTCGGCATGCACCTCAGCTATCCAATGCAAAAGAAATTATTCAAAAATGTAGAAATGCAAAAGAGTGATTAGAAAAATGATTCCCCATAGGAATAGCATTAGCTCGCGAGCGTTTCCTCGAGCGAGGACAGAGGCCTTAAGGGTGTATTCGAAAAAACGCTTTTTCACCTTCAACAGCTCGAAATTTTTCGAAACAATTTCAGACACTTTTTTAAAAGAAGAAACATGAAACTTGCTGAGGGGATTCTTGAGGAGGCGTATAAGGTGCCGTGTGATTTTTTTGCGCTCAATTCATTAGAATATGATTTGTAAACATTTATCTTCTCGGCATGACCCTTTTTTTCGTTCTCAGATCTCTCGTTTCGGGAAAATCTGTTCAAAATGCCGTTTTTGATCGCTTTTTTTACAATGTTTTTTACATTTATCAAAGAATTGACAATCACAGCACCTTGTGCACTTTCTAAATAAGAGAATCTGCAAGTTTGATGCGTTTGAGAGCAATAATGAATTCAAAAATAAATCGGAAAATAAGCAGTTTGAATCGAAATACACCCTTAAGGTTCACACCTTAAAAAAAGGGAGGTTTATGCTTTCAGATTTACAACAGACATTCTAAAAGCTCATTGAGTTATGGATGATAACATCCCTAAAGAAGACGTGTTTTGATTTAAAAAAAAAAAAAAAAAAAAAAAAAAAATTGTCAGACGTCGATTTGAATCAGGTTGATTAAAATCACTGAACTTTTTTTTTTTTTTAAATCACTATTCCAAATGCGTATTTTTGATTTAGAATACACTTTTTGCTCCTTTACCTGCTAATGAAGACACTCGCGAGCTAAAATGCTATTCCTATGAGGAGGTTATTTTCTAATAACTGGTTTTGCATTTCGGCATTTATATTTTATTTATTTATTTAATTTATTATTATTTATTTTTTTTTATTTTATTTATTTATTTGCATTGGATAGTTGAGGTGCATTCCAACATCGTTTTTTATTTTTTCGATTTTGAATGCAATTATTTTTTTATAAATATAGTTTCACTTTCAAAATCGGTTTCGAAAGTGAAAGTGCCTTTTAAAAAAATATCTGCAACCAAAATTGAAAAAGTAGAAAAGGAGCGATGTCGGCATGCACCGCAACTATCCAATGCAAATAAATAAATAAATAATAAATGAAAAAAAAAATACATAAATAAATAAATAAAATAAATAAATAGATAAATAAAAAAATAAAAGGAAATAAAATGAAATATTTAAAAATGTCGAAATGCAAACCAGATATTAGAAAATAACGTCTCCATAGGAATAGCATTAGCTCGCGAGAGCCCCATACGGCCAGAGGCAGGAGCATTAAGGGTGTATTATACACCTTTCTTTTAAGGGAGACCCGCAAGAAAAAACCCAAGATTTTTATTATTGATTTTAAAGTAATGAATTTTGGTGCACTATTTAAGAATCTTTTTGTAAGGAATAATTAGCAAAGAAATTCACTTTTTATTAAAAAAGTATATTTTTATGGGGATTTTTATGGTTTTTTTGGTCGAAAAATACACTTTTTAAAATTACTACTCCTCATTCAAATTTTCAATATTTTGGTATAACTAAAATTTCTTAAAGAGTGTTATAATATATAGAAAAGAACTAAGGAGAGATATTTTTAATTTTCTATTTTAATCAGCTAAAAAAAAAAAAAAAATACGCCTGTAATTTTCCTTAAATTCGTTATAATTTTCATGTTTACCAATTTATGTAAAATTTTCAGAAATAGTTTAAAAAAATATCTCTCCTTACTTTTGTTGCAATTTTTTTAAAGATTCTAAAAACATAA
The DNA here is from genome assembly GCA_964019185.1 of Maratus speculifer. Classification (NCBI taxonomy): domain Eukaryota; kingdom Metazoa; phylum Arthropoda; class Arachnida; order Araneae; family Salticidae; genus Maratus; species Maratus speculifer. The sequence goes on along the minus strand of CAXHSM010000349.1, from coordinate 6,788,317 downwards.
ACACTTTGTTTCTAAATCATTTTACCACTGAGCCTTAGTACTTTGAACTTAGGCAAAATATGAAAAAAGTCATTTTCAGGAAAACACGTTTTAAATGGCCGCCAGTCCTTTAAACCGTATAGTGAGTACAATTTAAAAAGCTCATTTGCTACCTGTTCCAAGTGTCCCCGAGTTCTGAAATTTTGCATGGATATTCGAAAATATGTATTTTATCGTTTTCTGAGAAATTTTTTTTTTTTTTTTTTTGAACTTTTGATGATTTTTGGCCGAAAATGGGGTACGGGTCTCCCTTAAGGGGTGTATTCGAAAAAACGCTTTCCCACCTTCAACAGCTCGAAACTTTCCGATACAATTTCAGACACATTTTTAAAAGTAGAAACATGAAACTTTCTGAGAGTATTTCTGAACTGACGTATGAGGTGCCGTGTGATGTCATTTTACGCTCAATTTGATTTATAAACAATTATCTTCTCGGTATGACCCTTTTTTTCGTCCACAGATCTCCCGCTTGGAGAAAATCAGTTCAAAATGCAGTTTTCGATTGCTATTTTTGCGATATTTTCTGCATTTATCAAAGAATCGACCATTACGGCACCTTGAGTACTTTCTGAATAAGATAATTTGCTGGTTTGAGGTATATGAGAGCAAAAATGAATTCAAAAATAAATCGGAAAATAAGCAGTTTGAATCGAAATACACCCTTAAGGGTGTATTCGAAAAAATGTTTTTCCACCTTCAACAGCTCGAAATTTTCCGATACAATTTCAGGCACATTTTTAAAAGTAGAAACACGAGACTTGCTGAGGGGATTTTTGAAGGGACGTATGAGGTGCACTCAATTCATTAGAATTTGATTTATAACCAATTATCTTCTCAGCATGACCCTTTTTTTTCGTTCCCAGATCTCCCGCTTCGGAGAAATCTTTTCAAAATGCCGTTTTTGATTGCTTTTTTTTTTCGCAAGATTTTCTGCATTTAACAAAGAATCGACCATCACGGCACCTTGTGTACTTTCTAAATAAGAGATTTTGAAAGTTTGGTGCATACGAGAGTAAAAATGAATTTAAAAATAAATTGCAAAATGATCAGTTTCAATCGAAATGCACCCTTAAGGGTGTATTTCGATTCAAGCTGCTCATTTTCCGATTTATTTTTTAATTCGTTTTTGCTCTCAAATTATTTAGAAAGTACACAAGGTGCCGTAATCATCGATTCTCCGAAAAATGCAGAAAATACGGCAAAAAAAATTTAATCAAAAACAGCATTTTGAACCGAATTTTCCGAAGCGGGAGGTTTGCAAACGAAAAAAAGGGTCATACTGAGAAGGTAATTGTTCATAAATCAAATTCTAATGATTTGAGCGTAAAAAGACATCACACGGCACCTTTTATGTCTCTTCGAGAATCCCCTCAGCAAGTTTCGTGTTTCTACTTTTAAAAATGAGTCTGAAATTGTATCGAAAAATTTCGAGCTGTTGAAAATGGAAAATCATTTTTTCGAATACACCCACCCTTAAGCAACGTACATGTTATTGAGATTAAATGAGCAAAAATCATAAAAACGTAGAAGAAAAAGAGAAAAGTGTAAAGAATGGCTCGAAACATTGCAGTTACAGCTGTTTTTTTCTCCTTTTTGTGTATTCATGGAAGAAGAGATGTGCATTTGCCGAACAAGTGACGCAAGATTCAACTCGCCATCACATGATCTTACTGCAAAGATCATTATGTGCTACTTAAGAGGACGTTCTAATTTGCTTCATATTTTAAAGCTGCTTTTTAAAATCTTCGAACTGTTTTATCCAGGGTTATTCCCATTACAATAACAACAGGAAGAAAGAAAAAAAAAAAAAACAGATTAAAAACGATGAAACGCTGTATGGCTGTGAGTCAATGGATGTTTATAATCGACTCATTTTTTGAAATGATTTCAAATTTTTTGTGACAAATTGATTTCTAGCGTAGTTAATTTCATTACACACACAAATATTGTAAATTTATTAAAATCCATCTATTTAAAAGATCAGGCACTTTTTTCTTATTTAGTCATCAGCCCTGAGCTTCCCACTGGTCGGATTTTGTTAATTATTTTTCTTTTTAATGAAAGGGAAAGCGCTTTGTTGATGTGCCCGCGCTCAGTATTTTAAAAAATAAACGTATTTTTATATTTTAAGGGTATATTCCAATCCAAATCGCTTATTTTGTGATTTATTTTTAAATTAACTGTCTCTCTCAAATACATCCAACTGACAAATTCTCTTATTTAGAAAATGCACCATATCGATTTTTCGGTAAATGGAGAAAACATCGCAAAAAATGTTGTCAAAGTCGGCGTTTTGAACTAAATTTAAATAAGCGGGAGATCTCGGAACAAAATAAAGGGCCATTACTGAGAAAATAATTGTATCGGTTTTATATATATATATATTATATTCGAAATCTTTTGAATAAATTTGCCGATTTATCATGATTTATTTGACGAAAACTGCCGTCTTTTCGCTATTTCTTGGAGAAATTTGCCTTTTTTTTTGTGATCCCTTGAAGAAATGTATCTTTTTTCGCGATCTTTTGGAAGAAATTTGTCGTTTTTTCGTGATTTTTTGAAGACATTTGCCGGTTTTTTTTTTTTCGATCTTTGAACGAAATTCGCGTGTTTTTCGCGATCTCTGGCGAAATTGATTTCTTTTCGAAGACTATTTGTCGAAATTAACGATACATTTTAGGTCCGAAATTTTTTAACAATTGAAAAATAGTCTGCAGCCCTTCCCAAGAGTCTGCGACGTGCGTTGCAGCGTTGCGCCGATTCTGCTCCCGGGTTTGTTGATGTGCCTGCGCTCAGTATTTTAAAAAATAAACCCGTTTTTATATTTTGAGGGTATATTCCAATCCAAACTGCTTATGTTCTGATTTATTTATAAATTAAATTTTGCTGACAGACGCATGCAGCTGGCAAATTTTCTTATTTTGAAACGACACAATGGGCCGTGCATATCGATTTTTCGGAAAATGGAGAAAACATCCCCCCCCCCCCCAAAAAAAAAAAAAAATGCTGTCAAAGTGGGCGTTTTGAACTAAATTAAAGAAGCGGGAGATCTCGGAACAAAAGAAAGGGCCATACTGAGAAAATAATTGCTTGTCAGTAGATCTTTATAACACAAATCCATACAACGCAAAATTTTTTAGGTGTAAACAAACCATTTTGCAGTAAAGAAACACCTAAATTCCCTAGTTGTAAAAAATTACTACTCTTTAGCAAACTAAACTTAATGGAGTAGTTTAATTTTATCTCCTTAATTTAGAAGTTTTTAATGAAAAAAAAAAAATTACTCTTTCAATAAATATTTTTGAAAATGAGTGACATAACGGATGTTTTGAGTCCAGGTATATTTGGAGCATTTGTAAAAAGTATATTTAACAATATGTTTAAGGATCTGTATAATCAGTGTTCTCGCTGACATTTGACCAACGTTAGTAATTTGTCTAATTAAAAATAAAAAAAACATTCGCCAAATGAAAAAAGTATTAGCCAAATAGATTCGCCGTGTAGTACAAAGTAAATTATCTTTAATCTTTTAATGAACACCCCCCCTCTTATGTCCATATGTTCTAAAATAACCTAAATTTTTATAACTGCGACAACGATTGTTATTAATCTAGTTTCAACTATCCGCTACATATCTATTAAAAATATGTATATATTAAAAATATGCATATGTATGAAAACGAAAAGGAAAAGTAAGAAAAGGCAAAAATTGAGCACTAGCAATTTGGCAAGTCGAATCGCTTGTTTACTCGCCAAATGAAGAATTTTGTCGCAATTTGGCGCAATGGCGAGTGACAGCGAGAACCCTGTGTATAATACAAAAATTTATAGTCTGGATAAGGAATGTAGTATAGAGACACTTTAATGTATTTTGATACGTTTGGCTATATGATCATGGGGTAAATTTAATGATGTGATCCATGTATTGGAAAATTCTATGTATGTCACAATCTTGCGTTTTTAGGTTTGTTTTATAACAGATCTTCAACTGTAAATCAAATTCTAGTGAATTGAGCGAAAAATGACATCACATGGCCTCTTATACACCTCTTAAAAAATCCCCTCAACAAGTTTCATGTTTTAACTTTTAAAAATGTCTGACAATGTCTCAGAAAAATTCGAGGATGGAAAAATATTTTTTCGAATACACCCTTAATTTTAAAAGTTGTTTTATGAAATTTCTTCATTATGGTGGTAAGTGGGGCACCTTTCATTGCTTAAGGCTGTTCTTAAATCAAACAAGGGCCAACTTTGTGACGCATGCATTCATTTATTTTGGTTCGGACAATGCATGAAAATGACAGGTCTTGTTGTTCAGGAACTGTCTAATGGCACTCATTCTTTTGCTTCTTAAAAAACACAATAGATTTTTCATAACAAGCCTTCAAAGTGGACACTTTTGAGCCTATTTAACGACGAAAGCAGAAAAACCGGTCGAAAAGGAGGAGAAAAACGGCTGATTGCGTCATCGAAATAGCTTAGAACTCGATAAATATTTTAATTATCATAAAATGGAAAAATAAGTTGGATTCGAAATCGCCTTCATTGTCAGGCATTAAAATTTTATAACTTTCTGTTAAAAAATGAATTTGTAAATGTGTCAAAACGTTTTTCGCTTGTTGAGCGGATCAGTCGAGAACACCCTTAAGGGAGACCCGAACCCCATTTTCGGCCAAAAATCATAAAAAGTTCAAAAAAATTTTTATCTCAGAAAACTATAAAATACATATTTGCGAATATCCATGCAAAATTTCAGAACTCTGAGACACTTGGAACAGGTAGCAAATGAGCTTTTTTAATTGTAGTCACTATAGGGTTTAAAGGACTAGCGGCCATTTAAAATGTGTTTTCCTGAAAAAGATTTTAGAAACAAAGTGTTTATGTTTTTAGAATCTTAAAAAAATTTGCAACAAAAGTAAGTAGGGATATATTTTTTTAACTATTTCTGAAAATTTTACATAAATTGGTAAACATGAAAATTATAACAAATTTAAGGAAATTTAGCATGCGTATTTTTTTTTTTTTTTTCTTTAGCTGATTAAAGTAGAAAATTAAAAAAATCTCTCCCTAGGTCTTTTCCGTATACTATAACACTATTTAAGAAATTTTAGTTATACCAAAATATTGAAAATTGAATGAGGAGTAGTAATTTTAAAAAGTGTATTTTTCGATCAAAAAAAATCATAAAAAACCCTATAAAAAATATACATTTTAATAAAAAGGGAATTTTTTTGCTAATTATTCCTTACAAAAAGATTCTTAAATAGTGCACCAAAATTCATTACTTTAAAATCAATAATAAAAATTTTGGGTTTTTTCTTACAAGTCTTCCTTAAAAGAAAGGGGGAATCAATGGTATATACACTATCATTACGGATGCCATTTTCGTTTTACAATTACAAATAACTATTTTAAAATTTTTGAACAGAAAATGGCGTCATAATTTAAAAAAACGCATTTCTGCTCATAAATCTATTTCTTTATAGGTGCGTTCGTAATTATGTAAATACGTAGCACCTATTGTTGTCCGTCCGTCCGTCCGCATCTAACAACGCAAAAACTACCCAACCGAATCGTTTGGAATTTAAAATACATATTTATTACATAATTTTGTCGAGTCATTTCAAATTTTATGAAAATCGGATGGATAGATCAATTACAGGGACAATCAAAAGGATTCCGTTACATTACGGTCAATGGGGAAAAATGTTTCAAATGCATTTTAATCGTTTGAAATTTAAAACGTATATTTATTACATAATTTTGTGAGTCATTTCAAATGTTATGAAAATCGCATGCATTGATCAATTACAGGGACAATCAAAAGTATTCCGTTACATTACGGTCAATGGGGAAAAAAGTTTCAAATGCATTTTAATGGTGTTACACTCATTTGAATATAACAGAATTGACATGAATGTATGATGTATGTACTAAAATATACATTCTGTACAATCTGTGATGCAAATAATATTTATTATTAAATTACAGGGCCACACAAATGTATTCCACTAAATAATGTTATACGGGGAAACGTTGTTTGGGGGGGGGGGGGGTGTTTTAATTATATTAACCTACTTCACATTTTATGAATAAGATATACGTTAATGAAGTATAATAAAAATTATTCCATGCCTATTTAGAGGAACACAAAGATTTCGACCACTATACTGTATCCGGAGTACGCTCTACTATATCAGCAAGATCTGAATATTTTAAAACTTCGTTATCGTACGAACGCACCTCATTTGCTACGCTTTACGTGCAATTTCCAACTTGTTAGTAATATTTAATTCTCTTTACAACTTTTGTATATACGATGTAGAACCCGTCAAATTTTGACGAAAGAAAATGTTTAAGAAGGAACTGTTTCATTAACCTACAAAATTAGTTCTAGTAAAAAATGCACTTTATATTGGTAAGTCTAACTCTCAAATAAACGATATTTAACGTCAAATTAATAAAATACCATTTATATAAAACTCAGTTGTAGAAAATTTTAAAATAAAACTTTAACCGTACATGTAAGCAGTAAAAAAAAAATAAATAAATAAAAAAATAATAAAGATCTGTTAAGATAAAGTTATCAATTAAGGTTTTTATGCTAGTATTCCAAAATGAAAAAAAAAAAAAAAGCAAAATTTATTCAACTTTGACTCAATTATAGAATTTTTTCCCCCGTGAAATCTAAACCCGGCATCATTTTCACCATATCAAAATTTACAAATGCACATTTCGTAACTGTATTCACCTTTTCAAAAAAATGGCATTTTAATTTGATCATTTTGATTCAAAACTTGAAGTCTAAATGCTATTATCTAAAACAGATATCAGAGTTTCCCCCAGAGGGTTTCAGGAGGGCGCTCCGCCCCTTCTGCCCTTTAGTTTAAAAAATAGCGCCCCTCTTGCCCCTCATCCAAAAACTAGCGCCCCTCTTGCCCCTCATCCAAAAACTAGCGCCCCTCTTGCCATTCATTAAAAAAAAAAAATAGCGCCCTTCTTGCTCCACATTTGAAAAAACGCAGCCCTCCAGTGATGATCCGAACGCGCTATAGCGCGTAAATTACGCAAAAATTCGGCGACGGAACGCAAAACGGGACGGGTAATTTTTTCAAAAAATCGCTAAAAAAAACGGCAAATTTCGTTAAAAATCGCGAAATAACGACTAATTTCCGGCAATATTTCCAAAGCAATGGCTATTTTCATCACAAAATTTCATTTAACGGCAGATTTCCTCAAAAGATCGTGGAAAAACGACAAATTTCATCCAAAAATCGCGATAAAAACGGAAAATTTTGACAAATGAGTGTCAAAAAACGGCAACTTTCGTAAAAAAAAATAACGATAAAACGGCAGATTTCTTCAAAAGATTTGCGAAAACGGCAAATTTTGTCCAAATATTGCATAAAATGGAAAAATCTGTGAAATGTTCCGTTTTTTCGCGATATTTTCACGAGATTTGTAGTTTTTTCGCGATTTTTAGTAAAATATGCCGTTTTTTATTATCTTTTAACAAAAACTGTTGTTTTTACGATCTTTTAATAAAATTTGCCTTTTTTTCGCGAATTTTTTCACGAAATTTGACGTTTTTTCGCGATTTTTTTTTTTGCAAAAAAGCGTCGTTATTTGCCATCTTTTAACTAAATCTGCTGTTTTTGCGATCTTTTAACAATATTTGCCGTTTCTTTCGCGATCTTTTAACAATATTTGCCGTTTTTTCGCGATCTATTAACAAAATTTACCTTTTTTTTCCCTTTTTTTCAGTTTTTTGGTTACATTTCTGTTTTTTCACGACTTTCTGAACCGCTAGATTCTAGATTCAACTCTATAAAAGTGCCCTGAAAAGTGTAAAAAGTGCCCTGAAAAGTGTAAAAAGTGCCCTTTTCAGAACAGTAGCGCCCTGCCCTTTTTTGAACCTGGGGGAAACTCTGCAGATATTAAACTATTGATATTCTTCTACGTGTAAATCAAATTTTATAAATGAAATCAAAATTACCCGGTTTAATAACAGAAAATATTTAAATTTCATTTTTTTCCCTTTTAATGAGAAAATGGCAACATACAGATTCTATAATCAATTTTTTCCTTTGCTTTTAATAGAAATGGAGTATTGTTGCCACGATTAGAAAAGCGGTATTAAAAACTACAAAAAAATTAATATTTCAAAAACAAATTAAGATGCAGCTTTCAAACAAATTTCATTTAAAAGTAAATTTTTTTCTCTACACGATGGTGTAAAAATTGAAAATGTGCGACATTTGTAAGTTTAAAAATATCTAGTTGCAAATATTGCAATAGCGAAAATTTCATTTAAAATTTGAAAGTGTTGCCATTCGCAAAATGATGTATGAGTTACGCACAGATACGTTTGAACTTTATAATATAGATATTTCACTCTTTAAATTTAAAACATAAGTTACTTTTATAAACCCGTCATTTTTGGTAAAATAAAACGAAAAAATCTAACACTCTTTTAAATCCTATTGTAATTTATTGTTTTCCAAACGTCTTCAAAAATGCTTTCTTAGCCTATTTATCCTATCAATATGAATCGAATAGTACTCATTCCTTACATTTCAGACAATGATGTAAACCTAAAACTTCAATTTTGATAAACTATGATTAACGATGTTAAAGTAAAAATAATTCTGTTCTTTAAATGGAAAAATAAAAAAAGAAAAGCATTAAAGGAAATTTTAATAAAATTTAAAAAGTTTTGCCTCAAAGTGAAAAATATAAAATGCAAATGAGTCGGAAAATGTCTGGAATGTAAAAAAAAAGAACTTAGAGTTTGGCCGAAGCAGGAATTTTTCAACAATGCCGCCACGGGTAGTTATTTATTTCACGTGTGTAATTTAGAACTGTTTAATTTTGAAGTTGAAGTAAAATGCTATGGTATTTATTATTATTATTAGTGTTGTGCATTTTAAAGGAAATGAAAGAAAGGCATTTATTATAATTATATGTATTTTTGAATGTTTGTGTTTTTAAGTAAAAGTTATGCATAAAATATGAACTTTAAAACGTTCAGTTTTACCTAACCCTTTACGGCACGGGCAAAATTTGTTAGTAAAATGAAAAATTATCGACTGACACCGGAATTCGTAAACAAATTTTTCAGATATTTTGAAATCCCTAATTTAAGCTTTTATTGTGAAAGAAAAATTTTAAGAAAATACAGTCGAGTCCCCCTATAACGAAACTCCATACACCGAATTTCTCTATATAACGAATTTTTTGTAGGAACGGTCCCCTTTTCGCATGATTACATTAAAACAGTCTCTAAATAGCGAAATATCTATCTCCATATAACGAATTTTTTCATAAATTGGTCTTGATTTATTCTGTTTTAAAACAGATTTGAAATCATATGGAATCAAGTTTCCATCACTTATCTTTGATTTATCGTTCAGTGCTGAGTTTTTTTTTTTTTTTTTTTTTTTATATTACTTATCTCCTTGTTCTTTAAATCCAACGAATTCATCCCACCTCCCACACACCTTTCAACATCCTTCTCAAAACAGAGTCAATTAGATTGTTACACATATCAGAAAGAAATCAATGAGAGGCCTTCAAATGGAGGGAAATGTTAACTACAATTTTGCATTACTTGCTAAAATTTGAGCATTTTTTTTTTTTTTTTTCTGAGAGCGTAACAATTTTAAAATCAAAACAACAAAAAATTACAGATTTCTTCGTCTGAAATTAATGCAAGTCTTCCTTATTTGATTTTCATTAAGCTTTCAAATAAATGTCTGTTCTCTTTTTTTGAAACTGCTTAAATAATTAAGAAATAGAATGTTAGGTTAATATTTACTTTTAAACATTTCAAATTCTTAATTCAAAAAATCAAAAATAATATTGGTTCAAAATTCACACATTAAATACGATTTTTAACATCATTTTCTATACATCGAATTTCTCTATGTAACGAATTTTTTACTGGAACGATGGATTTCGTTATATAGAGACTCGACTGTATTATCGGTGCCGTTTGGAATTAAAATTAGGTGTCCCAGACCGGCATAGTGTGTCGCAAAGGGTTAAAAGGTGATTTAAAATACTCAAAGAGATGTTGAGGGTAATATTTGAAAAAATATTTTTCCACCTTTTAACAGCTCGAAATTTCCAGACTCATTTTTAAAAGTAGAAACATGAAACCCGTGAGGTGATTTTTAAAGAGGTGTATAAGTTGCCGTGTGATTTAATTTTTTCGCTTCATTCATTAGAATTTGATTTATAAACAATTATTTTCTAAGTAGGACCATCTTCTTCGTTCTCAGATCCCCCGCTTCGAAAAATTCGATTCAAAACGCCTACTTTGACAATTTTTTTTTTGGCAATATTTTCTGAATTTATTTAAAAATCGACAAGCACGGCACATTGTGCATTTTCTAAATAAGAGTTTGCCAACTAGATGCGTTGGAGAAAAAATTCAATATTCAAACTGGCCATTTCAGATTCCAATGAAACTGCTAGGGATCATTCTCTACGATGATATAAATTAGAGCATATTTTTATTTTTTGTTTATCGCTTTAAATTTTCATACAAATAATTATTTAAATTTTGAAGAATCGTCCTTTTTTTGACTTGCATAAATATATTCAATTTTGAATTTCTCAAATTCTATCAAACATAGAAAATTTTATGACCACTCGTTTTAAAGCGGGTTTATAAGGTTTAATTTGATATGCAAGTTGACTATGCATAGTTAAAATAAATAGACTTTAAATTTGCGTTTATTATTATTATTATTATTATTTTTTTTTTTTTTTTTGCTTTAAATTTGCAGGGTCCTGTTTTGGGATAAAATGTTTTGTAAAGGGTCCTATTTGGGGATAAAAAAAATTCGCGAAGGGTTCTGTTTTAAGATAAATTATTTTGTGAAGGGTCCTTTAATGGACCTAAAATTTTCATAAACATATCCCTGGAACTAGTTAATCATTTGCGCATTGGTTGCTGTTAAAATAAAATGTTTGGAATTTTTTTTTTTTTCATTCAATTTGATATCAGAAACGTGTTTTTTAACTATATTGCGATTAAAAAGAAAAACTGGAAAATGTCCATTTGGTTTTATACTATCTGAATAACAACTTCTTGCCCGCTTTATGTGTTTCCGAACAAAAAAGAATCAAAACTTATGTCACAAATTTGTCCTCGAGAACAAACAGTCTTCAATAACTCGAAACAGATTAAAACTTACTTTATGGATAGGCTTTCATTCGATATATTTCATTTTCTTTTTTATATATATATATATAAAATTGATTTCTTTTTTTAATCAGATTATCTTATCCGCGCGGAAGATAAAGCAGATGAAAGATTCGAGAATGGAGAATGATCTTATCTGATAAAAGCAGCGTGAGTCAGTAGCGGGGAAAAACGTGTCGCGAAAAATGTCGAATCGGGCAAGGACAATCGAAACAAGTTGCATCCACCTTTTGCAAAAGACACTGTAAACAATAAAGCTCTGTTTAAGGCTGCTCGTCATTCAGCTACCGAATTCTCCTCGGTCAGGTTAAGTTTGTGGGCATTCTTATATTCAAAATATCTCCTAGGGATATTATTAACTTCTTTTTTTCGAAACCATTTCTTTCTTAACCATTTCATTACATCGTGTGCCACACCGGCACAAAATTATAGCTTTGTTTACAAAAAAAATTTTCTTGTATAAATACTGGAGCCAATTCTTTATTTCAACATTTTACGAATACAAGTATACCTTGCCCCTGAAACAGTTAAGGAGAGAACATTAGAGTTAAAAATATTAATTTCTGAAGAGGTAAGTTGAATATAAGAATGCATCAAAGGTCCATAGACTTAACATTAACCGCAGGTTAATTCGGAAGCTGAGTGACTGGCAGTCTTAAGGCTCCTGCCCCTGCGAGCGAAGACACTCATCAGCTAATGTTATTCCTATGGGGAAGCTATTTTCTAATAACACGTTTGCACTTTAACATTAATATATATATGCCTTGGATAGGTGAGATCTTTCTCCACATCGCTCCTTTTTTACTTTTTTCGATGTTGGTTGCAGATATTTTTTTTAATGACATTTTTACTTTCGGAACCGGTTTTGAAAGTGAAACTGACTTTATAAAAAAATATCTGCAACCAATATCGAAAAGGTATAAAAGGAACGATGTGGAGAGGAACCTTATCTATCCAAAGCAAAATAAATAGATAAATAATAAAAAAAATTAATAATAAATAAATAAATAAATAAAAATGTCGAAATGCAAACGATGTATTAGAAAATAACCTTCCCATAGGAATAGTGTTATCTGGTGAGCAGGGACAGGAGCGTGCTACTGTAGATAATATTCGGCCTCTCAAAAGAAAACCTTAATTTCAACGTTATTCGTTTGGACATCCTAGATTGGAGGTAAAAGTAATATACGGACGGTTCTTAGTTCGAACCCTGGTGCTGGAACCGGAAATTCTCATACTAAGATGGGTTTAATTAACATAAATTTCGTATTTTTGCCAATTTAAGGGTTTATATTATTAGGGTTTCGTTCATCTGACAATTTTCGGGATTCAATTTTCTTTCTATTTATATATCATCATCATCATCATCATCAACCGTTTTCGATCCACTGCTGGATGTAGGTCTCCCCCAGATTTTTCCAATGTTTTCTGTGTAGTGCTTTCGTCATCCAATTTACACCAGCCACTTTTCTAATTTCGTCACTCCATCTTACTTGTGGTCGTCTTCTTGGTCGTTTTACATCTCTGGGATACCACTATATATATATATATATATATATATATATATATATATATATATATATTACGATTTATTAATTCAGCATTTTAAATTTCCTTTTTAGCATATTTTTTCGTTTTTGAAAATTAAAATTTTATTTACATCTCCGCTAATTTTTTTAAAATTTCGGAATTCCAAAAAATTTGGAATTTTGGATTTTATGTATGCAAGGTAGAACCCGTCAAATTTCAACAAAATCATATGTTTTAAGCAGGAACTGTTTCATTGATTGCGAAATTAGTTACCATAAAAAATGCACATCATATCGGGTAAATTTAACTTTTAAACAAATATTTGACCTGGAGTTAACAAAATACTTTTTCTATAAAACTCGATTGTAAAAATTATTAAAATTAAACTTCGCATATGTAAGCAGTAAAATATAATACAGATCAGTTATTAGGAAACAGTTATCGAGTAAGACTCGTGTGGAATTTCAAAGGAAAAAAAACAGCAAAATTTATTCTACTTTGAATCAATGATAGACTTTTGTCCCCCATAAAATCTGAACCCGACAATATTTTCATCCTCTCAAAATTTACATATGCACCTTTCACATTTTTTTTTTTTAATTGGTATTTTAATTTGATCATTTAAAAAAAATGTTAACTCAAAATTTGAAATGTTTATTGTTATTAGCTGGAAACAGATACTAAACTATTTATATTCTTTTAAGTATATAAATGAAATTTTCTGAAATAATTTGTATCATGTATCATAAATCGCTATTTTTTTGGGGGGGGGGGGACAAAGACTCCGATCACACGCACAGTGTATGTTACTGCTCTTCTATAAAGACACTTTAAAATTTTGTAAAACATTGCTTTTTATCAGTGTGTGATTCGATTGCGTTGTTTTCAAAAGTGAAATATTTCGAAGCATCTGGAGTAAAAATGCCACACTTCTACAAAACTTATTCCAGTTTAGGAATTAAAACACGCCCTTTTTCTTAAAAAAAAATGACGTTATGTGCATCCACTTAAGCATTCCTATATTACGATCCATTCTTAAATAACATCTATTGGAAAGTGTACATATGACGTCATTATCGTGGAAACCCAGCAAAAATACAATGTCGTCATTCCAGATGCAGATTGGTTATCTAATGGTTCGTTTGCCTTCATTTTTTTTTTTTTTTTAATACATGGATTAATAAATTTGCATTACTTCAGCTGTTTGATACAAATTAAGTAAAAGCGGATAAAATATGTCTCACAACTATTCTTTAAAATACATTTTTGTAAAGATAAGATGTTGTAATGTGTGTAAAATAAGGTTGTAATAAATTAAAAGTCATTTAATAGATAAATAAAATCGAAATAAAACCAAAATTCACCGGATTTTATAAAAGACTATTTTTTTAACGTTGTGCATATTTTTATTTCAAAAATTTTCAATTCTATTGGAAAATCGCAACAAAAAGATACAGAAATCTTTATACAACGTCTTAGAAGCAAAATGTTTTTTATAATATAAATTCTTATATTTTTATGTAGAATATATATTATTAGTATTACGATTCAGAAATCTCCGGCTTTCCCCCCTTTACTTTAAATGGAATACTTCTGTTGCCACAGTTATAAAAGTGGCATTAAAACTACCAAAAAAAAAAAAAAAAAAAAAAATGTCTCAAAAATAAATTAAGATACATTTTTCAAACAAATTGCATTTAAAGGTGCTTTTTTTCTCTATACGAAGACGTAAAAAATTAAAACTAAATATCTTTAGAAGTTTGAAAATTTGTATTAGCAAAATTGCAATACCGAAATTTCATTTCAAACAAAGTGTTGCCATTCGCAAAATGATGTATGCGTTACGTCCAATTGTTTACTCTTTTATTTCGCTCAACTTTGTACAGTATCGGTATGTTATCGAGAATGCTTGAAACTCGAGATTATCCGGATAAAGGGGTTTTCCATCACTTGAAACACTTTGCTTTAAGTATTAAGCATGGAAAGGAAATGTTTAAAAAGGAACTGTTTCGCTCATTTATGATAAACTTACAAAATTAGTTACCAATATAAGATGCATTTTTTCTTGTAATTCTAATTTTTAAACACACATTATTTTAAGCTAAAGTTCACAAAATACATTTTTTTTTTTTTTTTTTTAATAAAATTCAGTTGTAGAAATTGTTGAAATTAAACTTTAACACATTCGCTGCCGCTCATGCGCCAGCGCGTAATTGGGCGCCAACGTTAGGAAGCCACTCCCGCTCTACCACGTGATGTGGGGTGATGTTCAATACCAATCACGCGTTGGCGCGGGAAAATCTTTCACCGATTCTTTGTTATAAAAAGTAAATCGTCTTCTGGGAAAACTGACAACCGACTTCTACAGTGCGGCATTAACTATCATCACATCTTCACGTAAGCGGCAGCGAACGTGTTTATCATACATGTAAGCAGTAAAAAATATTAAAAGACCTTTTATTATGATAGAGTTATCAATTGAGGGTTTATTCGAAAAAATGATTTTCCACCTTCAAAAGCTCGAAATTTTCCGAACAGGAAACTTGCTGGGGTGATTTTTGAAGGGATGTAGAAGATGCCGTGTGAAGTCACTTTTCGCTGAATTAATTAGAATTTCATTTATAAGCAATTATTTTCTCAGGATGCCCTTTTTTTCGTTCGCAGACCTCCCTCCTCGGAAAATTTTGTCCAAAACGCAGTTTTTGATAGCATTTTTTTGCAACATTTTCTACATTTATCAAAAAATCGACCATTACGGCACCTTGTGTAGTTTCTAAATAAGAGATTTTGAAAGTATGGTGCATTTGAGAGAAAAAATGAAACTAAAAATAAATCGGAAAAAAGGCACTTTGGATCGAAATACACTCTTAAGGCTCTTATGCTATTAACTATCAAAATCTGAAGAAGAAACGAAAACAGAAATTTTACTATTTCGGATCCGCGGTCGCTAGAATTTTTAGGTTAATTCGTGTCCTCCAGAGCAAAAAAATTTCGATCGAAAAGTAAAGATGGAAATTTGAATAGTTCGGAAGTTTTTCGGGATCTACTAGAGTTTTTAACTAAAAACGGTTTTCATGTACTGCATACGCCAGTCAGTATATTGGGAATCTTTAACTTGGGTAGCCCTATATAATCCAAAAAATAGCGATAATAATTCCTTTTTATGGATTTAAATTACATAAAACTGGTATAATTTCACTTCAAACTTTCTAACAAGAAAAAGTCGGAATCGGCTTGTTTCTTAGCGATTCCGATTCCGCAGTTCTGTTTGCAACCCCGTCATGCTTAGCACATAATTAAAGTAATAATAAACAAAACACACAGAGAAAAATAAGAAGTTAAATTTCTATTTACAGTATCATTTAAAGATCTATAATTTTATGGATAGTACCTTTATGTCCACGTAATAATAAACAACGCAGACAAGAAACCATTAGTAATGATATTTTCTAAACCAAAGCTTCAATCATGGCTTGCTGGATACTCTATGCCGTCATACTCTCGACGTGTTATGTAATGTGATGCGCGGAGTAATGTTAATGCCTATCGATTTAAGTTATGTAATACGAATCTATATCGATAGATAATGTAATGCTAACATGTATTAAGAGGGTAAGTCGTAATAAGCTAAGAAGTCGTCATGGACGACAACGTATCACTTCTAAAAAGAGTTTTACTTGCTCATGAGCGTGTATCTTCCTAACACACATTCTGGAATTTTTATACGCAAAATCTGAAACGTGCAGGCACCCTTATTGAAGTGATTTGGAAACGAACGGCTTTTTTTACACTTTTCGATTAGTGTCGAATGATAGGCGATTCAGACGATCTTTCTACGAGGATTGCGTTTCGAAAATTATTTCAAAACGCCCACTTTGACCATTTTTTCTGAAAGATCATTGACATTTATCGAGTAAAGAAAAAAAGACTCTTAGCGACTCCGACTCCGCAGCCCTTGGTTGCAAACCCGTCATGCTTTGCCCGTCATCAATAAAGTAATAATGAACAACACAGAGAGAGAAATGCGTGTTAAATTTCTGTTTACAGTAATACCTTATTTACTCGTGTATAAGGCGCACCCCTATTTTACAGGTAAAAATGGCGATTTCTTAAAATCTCGTATATAAGGCGCACCATAAATTTGATAGGCTAATGAAGAATGACCAAATGAATTTCAGTAAAAAAAAGTCGAAACAAACATTACACCAGACCAGAAAACAAGACGAAAATGCAGTTTTAGACTTCGGGTTGTAAGAGAATGACGGGAAATAGGAATGAGTGACGGTAGTGATGGGCGATTCTGGAAATTTTGAGAATCGATTAAAATCGATATCGTATAAAACAACATCGATCATAATAAGAATCGATTTCTCAGTTCTAGAATCGATACTAGAATCGATATTTCGATATTCAGGTTCACACAGAGAAGATCCAAATTACTAATTCCTAGACAATCAGCAGGACCGTAATTACCTCCTCCCCCCCCCCCCAATCCCCATTTAGGGAGGCATAGAATGCCAGGCTATTGCAAATTTTAGAGTCGGATAATAAGAATTTTAAATTTTAAAATGATTGACACTTATGGTTGTCCCTTACACAAAAATTTTGACAAATTTGAGAGACATAACTCAACTAATAACAACTCTGAGTAACTTGGCATTAAACCGAGTATAAAGAGTGCCAAGAGCGTGTAACTAGGATGGGGAACAAGGAGTATAGACAAAAAAAAAAATTTTTTTTTCTAATGCCAACCAAATGTTACACGAGATAGTTTGGAAGAACAAAAAATATGCCCTATTCCCAAGGGGGCAGGTAAACCCCACTCTCCACGGAAAGGCGACCATAGCCCAAATGTATCTTTTGTCGAAGTTTCAAAATGAGGATTTACAATAAAATAGAACGAGAATTGGACATTTTAAAAATTGCATGCATACTTTGAACGGCCCATTTAGTAAAGATTGGCGAGGAAGGGGGGGGGGGAGGCGAGGGATTAGAACGGACGAACTTGAAAAAAAAACATAATTAACTAATAACCCAAATAACTGAGCTTCTAAATAGAAATATAGTGTTTAACTTAGTGTTGAATTCTTGGGGTGGCCCGCGGGGAACATGCACTCTTTGAAACTATAAAAAGTGCCAAGAGCATGTAACTAGGAGGAGAGAGGGGTAGTAACAGAAAAAAGAGGAGATAAAAGTTTTATAACGATATATTACTTGGTGTGGTGTGGAAGAAACAAAAAATATGCCCCCACCCAGGGGGGAAAGGTAAATCCCAAACGGACAGAAGGGCGACCCCGGCCCAAATGTATCTTTTGTTGAGGTTCCAAGCTATGGATTTATAACAAAATAGAACGAGGATTAGACTTTTTTGAAATCGCAGTCATAATTTGAACGAACCTGTAAGTTAAGATTGGTGAGGAAGGGGGGGGGGGGGGCGGTAGGATGGGCGAACATGAAAAACAAAAAAAATAGTAGCACTCTGAGAGTGCCGATAGAAGTGAAACCTTGAACAATTACGTGTGTTTTTCTTGAATCGTTATGATATATAATTTTGAATCGCCTGGAAATACTTTTAAATGAATAAAAAAAGGTTCTATAATATTAAAGAATATATTAATATCTATAAAAAAAACCGCGCGATACCATATATCCAACTATTGTAGTTAACTCACTATAACTACTTTCTTACATTTTAAAACGCGATAAATACACCAACCAAAATTAGACCATACTATCGATACCTTAATCCTTATCCAAATAAATCATTTTGTATTAATGCCTGTTACAATATCTGTAGATTACTTTTTGAATTATTCAAATCGGACATTCTATTCAAAAGATATTACGAATTTAAAGATGACAATCTAAAGAAATAATAGCGATGTTGAGTACTCGGTGGCCAATAAGCTTAGGGATTACGTGTGCAATCAAACGATTGCGGATTCGAACCCCAGTTTCGCTAATATGTATCAATGTTTGTTTGTTTTTTTTTTTTTTTTTGAAGAAGAAGAAGTTTGAAAAATTAAAATTTTAACACATTATGGGTCCCTAACGTGACCTGAAATGATGGGAGAAAATTTCTTATGCTAGATTTGTAATGTATGAAGCATAAGCTTTCAATAGACATATTGTATCAAGAAATGAGAAAAAAACATCTCTCCCCCCCCCCCCCCCCAAAAAAAAAAGATCCTATAGGGAAAACCGGGAAACTGGAATAGCAAAAAGAACGGGGAGAAAGGGTTAGCTATACTAGAATTTTTCTCATCACTGTAACTCCTATAGAAGCAAAGTTATAGCCTTTTAAAGATTGAAATGAAGTGAAGAAATAAGCAAAATTAGGTGAGTGATCGACAGAGGGGAGGGGTCCACAGCTCTGGGAGTGCCATATAGCTTAAACTTTTAAGTTAAAAATGGTAGAAAATTAAATGAGCGAAATTTTAAGGTGTATATTGGGTAAGGGTGCAAGCCCCCCCCCTCACTTTTTTTTTGTTTCTTTTGAAGAAACAAAAAAATATGCATCCGGCAGGGCGCAGATAAACTCCAAACGGGCGGAAGGGCGACCCTTTATTTATCTTTTGTCAAGGATTTAAAATGTGGAACTAAAATAAAATAGACCGAGAATTGGACATTTTTAAAACTGTATGCATATTTCGAACGGCCCTGTAAGTTAAAACCATGGAGCTAAGAAGGTATATGGAGGAGACATATCAATCTA